>CALNHX010013285.1:0-18522 GCA_940337035.1 Agriotes lineatus
ACCGTTCGAAAAAGGGTTATATAACAAATTTGACGCAGCAACGTGGGGCTCGAAAGATAGATACACCAAATCAGGTAATACAATTTAAAACAGTAACGTGAGTAATTATATGAATTTACGGTCAGGTTTTAAAAAAGTTAAATAAAATGGAGGGAATTCAATTAGAACAAGGGGATAGCATAGTAAATACGCAAGGACGTCAAATGCAAGAAGCTAGCACATCAGTTAGTGCATCTAATGACAACAACATAATGCGAATGATGCAAGAAATTTTAAATAAATGGATACGAGTAATCAGGAAATTAGATCTGCAGTAGAAGCAAATAATCAGGAAGTTAGATCTGAAATTATTTCTATTAGATCTGTAGTAGAAGCCAGCAATCAGGAAATTGTAAATAAGGTAGTTGAAGTAGAAACTACGATGTCAATAAAAATAGAAACGATTGAGGCTAAATTAAAGACGTTTCAAACGGAGAATGAAAATATTATAACCAAGGTAGGGGAACAGTTAGAACGACAATTGGTACAGAAAGTAACACCTATTGAAAAGGAGGTAGAAACCATTAGGTCCAAAGTAGAACGGAATAAGGACAAACTGAAAAATTTTTAAAGCAAATTTGACAGTTATCAAGGTAACGTCAAAAGTCAAATACAGTCATTGAATACCGAGGTGAAAGATATCACGGAATGTTTACAAAAAGGGTTATATAACAACGTTTTGCTAATATTAAAGCTTTTTCAGATTGTCTTCTTTTGTTTTTTAATTTCCAACGTTGTAAAAGCGTTGTGTTAATTTCTTATATGCGGAACCCAGTTTTGCATAAAAAAATATATCCCTAGACTTTTGTGACGTGTGTAGTTGTATTAATAAATTAGGGGCTATTCCATAGCCATACTAGATGAAAAGAATTTTTGTTCATACTTTATATAGTGAGTAGAAAATAGCTACATATTTGTATTGCTAGGGAGGGAGTGACACTTTACTCCAGAATTATAAATATGATGTTTTCACACTTTTACATTTTTGATAAGACTATCTTTTGTATTCAGCGCCATTTAAAAATATCTAAACATAAAAAGCACATTCTCTCCCGTCTCTAATGGCAACGGGAGCCAATTCATTATATTCCCTCCCGCGGTCATTGGAAAGCAACAAGGGAGCCAAACGACTATTTTCGCTAACAGAAAATTCCCTAACAAGTGACAGAAAATGCCTCTTTTGGACCAAGGTGTCAAAAACATAAAATACAACTTTGCTCGTATTTAGCATGCTCTAGTTACATCTTGGCAAACGTACAGTGATTTTTTAAATTCCACACAAAAAAATTTAGACAAGCTTTTTACACATATAAATAGAAGTTCCATACTACTGAAAGGAAGAACTTTTGAGTATAGGAGAGCTTGTTAAATTGGTTTGTTTTGACGCAGGAACCACCGCCAAAGTTTGTACCTATAAATGGTTCCCATACAACCTGTATATTAATTTGGAAGTAAAGAATCCTTTATCTAATAGACTTGTCTGTCCGTCCGTCCGGGACGCTGTTTCAGCAGCCAAACCGTAAGAGATAGAGAAAAAAGTTATTAAAGTTATATGTTTGGAATGGTCATGTCAGGTCAGAAACCGAATTTCAGTCTCTAACACTAATTATTATCTTAATTATATCCTAATCCTAACTTTTTAGGTTAGATTCTAGGCAAATTTTATCAAGGCGAATGCGACTGGTAGTTTGCTACCAACAATGACGTCATATACGTACGTGTGGTGAATACGCGTTCGATTTGCAAAACGGTCTTTTTTGTTTTTTAAATGAGACATTTGTCTCACTAGACTGCTAGTGTTGTATATATTAAGTATCGACTATCATTTGATACGTCGGGTAGAAATTGTTTAAATTTATTGAGTTTTTAATATTCTTGTAAATTTAATTTAGATATCAAACAAATAAGTTTCGATTCCGAATATTATTCCAGCAGAAAGTAGTGTTTTAAATGTTTATATACAATATTTTTGCATAAGAGTATTTAAAAATGTGCACGATTAAATCACTCCACGCGTAAAAACAAGGCACCATTCGGCAATTTATTACAGTCTGTTCTAAATTCTCAACATGTGCTTGACGTAAGACCACATTACTTGCGTACATGAATGTAATAATGGCAAAGTGCTTCCAGCATGAAATGCGCAAATACAAAATACCCTGAAAAGCTGAAACAACGTGCTGTACATTTGTTTTTGTTTATATTGGTAACGTACGTACACGCAAATTGTCAAATGTTTACTGTTTACGGTTTCCAATTTCTTGGAAATTGAGTTGTGGCGTTAATAAATATGTGAAAGTGTTTTTTAGTGTTCAATGATTTAACTAAGTAATGCTTATAGCAGTTCCGATTTTCAGCTTCACCGGGTTCATGTTCCTATTTCTCGTTCCATTAAAGTTGGCCACCAGCCAAGATTGTTTGGCTGGTATTAAAGAGGCGCTGATAGATCAAAGTGTCATTGTTTTATAGTACGTTCACCTTTTTGTTTTATTTTATCTCAGTTCCGTTTTCAACTTTAATCAATATACCTATTCTACTCATTCCAGCCATTTTTGCAGCATAATGAAAGTTAACTTTCTTAATTTATTAATGTGGTCCTATATTAGTGGTTATATAAATTTAAAATCACTTCGACAGTAGCAGCCCCGCACTCATTTTCTTTATAGAACAGTTATTCTGATGCGACCCTGAGTCGCAGACAGAGTTTAATTGCATCATAAAACGTCGATAATGTTCACACGCAAAGCACTCATGCATAAAATACATATTTTTGTTAATTCCTCTCTACTTACAGAATTATTGTTTCGTTTTAATCTTTGTTGCTTCACAGGTCTTCAGCTGTCTTGAACTTGGATCAGTTTATCTGTAAAAATACAAGATATTAGATTTAACAATTCAGAATTACATCAAATGTTAAATAACCTAAAATTGAGATTTTAAGAACCATGGCCACCTTAAAAAGTCTGTCATCTAAAAGAAATTGTCTTACTTTTCGTATCTTTTCAAACTTAAAAATATTTGACAAAATATAAAATCTGACAAAAGTAGAAATTTATTCAGACCAAATTACGTATATATCTATAATATCTTTAATAAAATATTAATTCTATTATGAGTTGCCTTCTACAAATTTAAGGTAATGCAAATTGAAGGTATTTTCTTAAAATTAGTAGCATACACAGGAATAATGTAATACGAACCAATTAATGCCTGTAACACAAAACCCATCAACTCATGTTTATTGTAAGGTGACAGATTTAACATTTCCCTACAGTTAGTAAATGAGAGTTTAACCTTACTGGTCAAATGTGTCATTTTTAGCATTTTGATTAATTCGCTAAAAGAGAACGATAAAAATATAAAACGATTGACAAATTAACAGCAAGAAGGAACAAATTCGTTATTTTATTTTCAGCAGTGTGGGTAGATTCCTGAAATAATTTTAATAAAAGATTGTACTAAACAACTTTATTTTTTATTATATTCAAACTAATCTAATTTGATCTTCATCCTGATAAAATGCCCAGCTCGGACGGTATAAAATCATACTGCAGCTATGATAGAGTTCACTATAAACAGATACATATTTAGAGGCATTACAATCAACTTGTGTTTATGCAGATTGATAAATATAGTAGCATCGTAAATCCTAATTTATTGTTTTTAAATTAATCGTAAAATATTTTTTTCATTTTTATAAGAAATCCTCAAATTCAGAATTGTATTATATTACCACTATAAATGAAACTAGAGGGCACCTTATACGTTTATATACGTATAGTATAAAGGTTCTCGAATTTATACGAGGGGGTATTGATAAGTACTTAGCCTACCATATAAAATGCCATAATATTTCAAAACAAAATTTTATTTATTCAACATAATCTCCTTTGAGACTTATACATTTAGCAGAACGTTCATACAGTAATTGTAAGCCATTAAAAAAAATCTTTGTCTTAGTCTGCAAACCACTCCTCAACGGCACATATTGCCTCGTCATTTGTCGAAAATCTTACCCTTCAAATGTTTTTTGAGTTTTGGGAACAAATAATAGTCTGACGGTGCTAAATCCGGAGAATAGGGCGGGTGTTCAACCAATTCAAAACCAATTTCATCAATATTTTGCAGTGCAATCAACGACTTGTGAGCTAAAGCGTTGTCTTGCAAAAAAAGCACACCTCTGGCAAGTTTTCCGCGGCATTTTTCCACAATTTTTTTACGTCATTTAGTTAGCAACTCAGTATAATATGCTCCCGTGATAGTTCTGCCCCGTTCCAAATAATCTATCAGAATTATCCCATCTTTGTCCCAGAAAACTGAAGCAAGAATCTTGCCAGCCGATTTTTGAACACGGAATTTTTTGGGTCGTGGAGAACCAACATGTTTCCACTGTTTGGATTGCTCTTTAGTCTCTGGGTCATAGTGATCCATGTTTAGTCCATAGTACCAAGCCGTTCCAAAAAGTTTGAGAAATCTTCTGCAAAACGACGACAGATTTCCTTTGACGTTGTCAATTGTACGCGCTTCTGATCAACATTCAAGCATCTTGGAATCCATTTGGCCGAAAGCTTTCTCATACCCAATCGTGATGGATGATGCGACACACACGTTCATAAAAAATGTGCAATGCTTCTGTAATATTCTTAATCCCAATACGTCGATTTTCTAAAATCATGTCATGGACAGAATCAATGTTTTCCGGAGTGGTCACAGAAATTGGTCTTCCAGGACGGTTCTCATCTTTCACATCTCATCTTCCTCTTTTATATTCTGCACTCCAGTTTTTAATAGTGGCGTATGAAGGACACTGATCACCTAAGGTTTCTATCATATCAGCAAAAATTTCTTTGCCCCATAACTCTTTCAAAAATAAATACTTAATAACTGACCGAAAATCATTTTTTTTCAAATTATCTCTTTTTCTCATACATGCTGTTTTCAAAAATTCACAGTTTGATCACCGTTCAACTTATGGATGTCAAACTTTGACAACTTATTTATAAAACATCATAGCTGTAACCATAGCAACCATATTCACTTTTCTTTACTAGAGACTTTTCAGGCTAACTAGATATCAATTTTCTAAATGCGCTATATTTATAAAACAGACACGGTCCTCTTTAAGATCGTCAGAACAGTTATTTCCATTGAACTGAAACAACTTTATGGCAAGTACTAAAAACGTTAGGAGAGATGAACATACACACACAATTAAATATTCAGTAAATTAGCTTAAACTACATCTGTTAAAAATACGTAGTGATTCACGTTGTTTAGGCGTGTTCTTACTATATTATTCATCGGGAAAGGGGAGATGTTGATAATGCAAGCTGCTGATTAATTGAATTATAATGAACTAATAGAAAGGTTGCATTTGCAATAATTCTAAAATTCCCTAAGAACACCTGTTGCTACAGTCGTGCAGCCTTCAGGCGATGGTGATGAAGTATTAAAATCTTCGCAGTACAGCTTAATTGACTTCAATTGTAAAATATCTAAATTATTGGTTGTAAAGTTGTAGCACAGTAAAACTACCGAACCGACGAACATTATTAATAGTTAAATTCTAAAGCGATCAATATGGACATATCAGGTCTGGATAACTAAAATGCTAGCTACTATTTGCTTTAAAAGCAACATAAAATTTAATTTATTGAAAAGCTTCAATTGGAAAATCCTACCACTTTTGGTATGACAATTAATGGTGGTTTTTCTTAGGCCTTGACATATTAAGTGCAGTGAGTGACACTTATTCAATCACTGATAAAAAACGATCGATATTTCTGTTAAACGAGCAATGATCAAGTCTGAAGCAAATGTTAAAAAGGTAATTCAGTTCCATCGCTTGCGTTATACACAATTTCGACAATATTTGTCACATTCAAATATTTGTATGAATTATATTATGTGCCTTGTTTTGTATAGCTAAACTAATAATAGAAATATTTACGCAGAAAATGCAAAATCTAAACATTTTCCATACTCACAAATTTTGCCACGGAATCTGGCATCAGCACTTACTACAAACACTATTACATAGTCATTGGATTGGACAGAGTAGACTGTAAGCAATTGCATTAATATTTTTCTGTTGGTGTAAAACTAGATGACGAACGAAGTTAAAGTCCGTCGATAAGGAGGTGAATAATCGTTTTCTTCAATTTATTGCAGACATACAATAGTGTGAAACTTGCTTGGAGGAAATATACAGCTCTAAGAAAAGTTGTATAATGGGTTTAACTTTAACTAATTTAATTATAGCAAGTTTTATGCTTACCTATTTACACTGGGTGTCAATTCTCAAACTCAAACATAGGAATTTCACAGAATTGAACGTTTTTGCTATTTCCTGCTCGCCAATTCAACTTACAGGAAAGGTAATGGTTTCAATGCAAATATTAAATTATACTAATACCATTTTTACTCTATGATAATAATAAGATACAAGGTGCGATGTTTATTTTATGAAATACTAATTTAAACCTTAGCGATTTTTAAAATGGCAAGCCATACTTTTCAAGTCCGATGGTATTTGCCAAATAATTTGGTAATTAGTTGGCTTATGTCAGCGATTTCCTGTATATTAGTGTTAAAATTATTTACGAAAAAAATTATAATTACTCCAATAAAGAAAGCGAAAGCCTTTTTCAGTGGCGTTAGTTTACCGAAAGTTAGAGATTTGTTTACTATTAAGTTTTATACCAGATCTATACATTCTGCAAGTACTTTCTACTCCAAAATATGTAAAAAAATGAAAGATGGTCACATATTTCTGTAGAGAAGAAGCTATGAGTGGTGAGTAATAACATTTTTTTTCGAAAAGCCATCATTTTCGGCAGCGTTTAGCGGCCGAAAACTCTCACCATTTCGTACTTGTAACTTTTACTTTTCGGCAGTAATAACCACAGCAACAAAAACTAACAACCATTTCCAATGGTCAAAATCAAAATAGACACTCCCATTTTGCGATATGATCATGACTTCCTCGACTTTTCCCGATTTCCTCAATTAAACTGTCATTTTATACTTAGAAAAAGGCTTCCAACGCAGAATAAAAAGTTATATATGTAACTCGCACGAAAGTGGACTTTTAGACTCACCTTATTTATTATATTTACTAGCCCATAACTACTGAACGTCCTTTCTGAGGTAGAAGAAACAATGATGATAAAACTCGCAGGGCAACTATGCAAATTTTGCTTTGACAACAGTCCACCATTTATGAGCTGAGATATTGTTCGTTAAAGATTAAGTAAACATAGATTGAGGGTAATATTCCTCATCTTTAATTCGAAGGAGCAACACTGCCTGTAAATATAATTCGTCGTAGTACTCCAATAACCATTTTTCACTTTTGTCTTCATAAGATTCAGCGAGTATGTTTTCTAGGTATGTTGGATCAATCAAGTAGCACACAAAAAAGAATGGCTCTACTGCTTCTTTAAATTTCTTGTCAATGCTTTAAATATAAGGAGCTAAATTTTAATTTCAGTTTTAACCACATATCTACTGCATCTACATCAAGTAACTTGATCTGACTATAACTTATCAAAAGCATTCCCAATTACTTTTAATTGTTTTTTCAGATAGACTGCGTTTTTGTACAGGCTAATATCGCTTACTCGTAGAATTAGAAGTTTTAACGCAAGCTAACTGTGAATTCCATCTTGTGCCGTTTAGAATTTGGGGCATAGCAGCACCTTTTCTTCCAAACAAGCCGGTGGTTGTGTCGCATATAGATATGTTTGAATTTCAACAATATGATTCAGAGCTGTCCCTGGTGAAACTACTCTTTCTAGTAAATTTAAATATTGGGAGGCTAAAATATCTTGATATTCATCATATATTCTTTTCTTTTCATTTTATTTTCATTGTCAGTAATGATCGCAAATACTCCTTTATCAAGTTTTTCTTTACATAAGTAGAAATAAAACGACGAATGGCAATAGCCAGAACATCAACGACGAAGCTCACCCGAATATGGAAAGATACAGCCATAACAAAGAAGACCAAAATGAAAATAGCAGAAACACTAATTTTCCCGATTGCTACTTATGCCTCAGAAACGTGGACACAGTCAGATAAACAAAAAAAATATGCTTTTGAAATGTGGGTGTACAGAAGACTTCTACGCATACCATGGACAGCTCACAGAACAATTAAGTCAATTTTAGAAGAACTAAATGTAAAAATAGGACTAACAACAAAAATTCAACCATCGTATTTGAGATATTTTGGTCACATTGTCGGACACGAAACAATGGAAAGACTTATGGTCCACGGTAAAATTGATAGCCGTCGACCCAGAGGAAGATCTCCCACCAGATGGGTGGACTCAATGAAAAACCTAGTGCGGAAAAACCCTTCCGTAGGGTAAGAGGACTGAGGAGAGAGAGCTTTTACCTCAGTATGATTAAGTAGGCGATATGGGACTTCTTCAATTTCAACTTCGTTTTGGCTCTGGTTCATTTTCTACATGAAAATTAAATCCTTACTGGTATTCTATTCATTATATAGATTGAGTCTTAAATTCTTGCCAGCAATATTTTTTTTTCAATTTTATGTGTAACATAAAAAACAATAGATAATGTAAGCTGAATGTCAATAATTTTGTGTTGTGTAATTTATTAATTATATGGGGCAGTATATAAAATACGCACAAAAAATACAAATGCCCATCAAAAACATAAATGACCAACAAAAACACAAAAACCCCTGGCTTTTTGCCAGTCCTGACTCAGTACCCTAAAAAAATTAATATCTGGGCTGGGATCTTTAATAACAGTATCATCGGTTCATTTGAAATTGAGAAAATGAGGGGATCTGGTTCCAACAAGATGGCTTAGATGTTAAAATTTTTTAAAACGATTTATTTCTAAACCGGTGGACTTTTAGAGGTGGTGCTAGAAATTAAGCGGCTAAGTCTCTTGATTTAGCATCTTGCAACTTCTTCTTGCGGGACCACCTTAAAAGAAACATTTACAAAAGAGGCGACCCGGATATCCATTCTTTGAGAGAGGGAAAATGGAATAGTTGCTGAGTACGCGGGAATTATTGAGAGGCATTTTTTCAATGTAAGAAATTATTTTTATGATACATTACGGCATTGCTTATATCAAAACGGGAGTTATTTGAATATTTATTGTAATTTATATTTTTTATTATTATCTTTTCACGCAGTTTTGCATAAGAACTATTTAAACTGCTAATTACTTTAATATTTACTGATGTAGTATATAAATAATGACAAAGTGGACACCCGGTACATTTATCAAAATAATAAAGTAGAGTTTCCAAATAACAATATTATAACTTTGTTCGACAAATATGCTTCACTTAAATATCTATTTTGTTATGATACAACCTTAAATGTGTGTTAGAATCAAATTTATAAAAATTAAGGGGTTACAATGGTTAAAAATAATTTGGATTTATTAAGGTATAAGGTGGAAATGTGTATGGAAAATAGTTATTTGAAAAACAGGTGGATGTGAAAATAATATAATTGAATAAATTACAGTTTGAAAACGAATGACAAATACTTAATTTGAAATAAAATAAAAATTTAGTAGGTTTAACTGAAATAGATAAGACTAGAGTGTATAAAAAGGGATATGATATCGTTAAGTAAATTTGTTTTTGATTATTGAGAATCACAAACTTAAAAAATGTAGAAGAACGATTTTTGGTGCGATTAAAAATCTTTAAAATAGCCTAAATAACAAGAAGAAGCGAAGACTTAACTAATGAAGATTATTGGTATGTGGTAAACACTATTAATGGATAGCAGAACTGTTCTATACAAGTGAATCATTGAAGAAATATACTGGGTCAACTTTATTGGAAAAATTACATTTGACATATTACATTAATCAAATTGGATCACGTCAAGCGGTTTGTTGCTGTACTTCCAGAGGAATATCATCGGAGAAAAGAAAAACCATTCTAGGAGGGTGGCAGTTTGCTGTAGCAGGTGGATGTCTGCAGGTTATCTGTTTGCTGAGTACTGTAGAAAAATTGGAGTTTGCTGATCTTGGACGGTTGGGATGTGTTGTCTATCTGTGAACAGTGCATTGCAGGAAGGTGCTTGAAAGGGTCAATTTGCAGATTGGGGGGAGGTTGCCGTCTAGAACGTTGTGTGAACCAAATAAAGTGTGGGTGATTTCTTATTAAAAATCATAACTAGAAATGAAATAAAGACAATAAGAAGGTGAACTAATTAAGAAACAATTACTTACTGTGTTGTTAATATTGTTATGTACCATTGAAAATATTGGGCAGTTGTCATTTGAATTTAGAATTTGTTTTGACAGTTGGTTGACATAAGAATTGTAAATTATGAGAATGAGATTTAAAATATTAGAACATCGATCTTTCAGAAATCAAGTAACTAGATACAACAATCCACCCCTGATCTTTCAGGAGCTATCTATAATAGTCATTATTGACATTATAATACAAAATAGGGCAATTTGTAATTTAAAAAACAGATTAATAGCAATATACTTGAAGGTTGAGTTCAATATATTTAAAACGTGAAGCGTTTTCTTTCAACATCTATTTTGAGATTTTCACTGGGCCGATTTCGAAAATTCTTCTTTTAAATGAAAGCCGTCACTGTGTAGATGTGCACAAAATTGCTAAATTGCAAATAACTGCATAACTTTTAGAGGAAAACCAAACTGTTGTAGCGCGTAAGTGACGTAGCTTTGGAGCGCCGTTGCAGTAGAACAAGTAAACTTTCGAAGTCGGCCCGCGGTGTTCGACTCATTTTTGCAATGGACCACTGCATCGATTTGTTTGGGTAAAATAGGGCCTGCTAAATTATGAGAATAATGTCAAAGTACATGTACAGCGAGCGAATTTTTAAGGAAATTTCAATCTTTCCTTTCGAAAAGCAGCGTGTGTGAGTGAATCTTGACTGGACATCAATTCATTATTAATCGAATGTACCTGCACATCGCCCATTCTCTTGCAAATTGGAAATGGAGAATATCCCACGATTACAGGTGAAGAGAATACAATTAAAATACCATCTCAACTAATTGCCAAAGAGGACATCATTACAGAAATATTTGGTAATAGTTTGTCATCTCTTGAGAACACCCTTAGTATCTCAAAATTCTCAATTTTAGCTCCAAAAAACGAACATTGCGATGGAATTAACCAGAAAATTATATCTCTCTTACCTGGTTATGAAAAAAATATTTGAGTGTGATTACAATTGCACATAATGACATTTTACAATTTCCTACGAAATTTCTAGATTCGTAAAATTTCAGTGGAATACCTCCACATTGCTTAACACTAATAATAGCGGCAATTGTTATTGTCTTGAGAAATTAAAATGTGTCTACTGGTTTAATAAATGGGACACGATTAATGGTACGCAATTTATACGAGAACTGTTTAGATTTAGAAGTTTTAAATCGGCAAGCTACAGGCAGTAGAGTATTATTACCACGTATAGATATAACACCCCCTGATATTACATTACTTTTTTGCTTTCGGAGAAGACAGTTTCCTGTAACATTTACGATGACAGTTAATAAATCCCAAGGACAAACTCTGGATAAAATATTTAGCCATGGCCAATTAATTATATTTGTTTAAAAACTTAAAAATTTAAATTTTACCAAATGGATCGTGCCACACGATAAACATTGTCTACAAAGAAGTTCTATTAGTTGCAAAATATTTTGCAATGGGTGGTTTTTTATTTACTGTGGTTTTATCCGCTCGACAATGATATTTAAATGGCAGTTGCTCTCAAGACAAATACGTGTTATGACAGTGATTTTTCAAAATGCAGTATCAGTACGATAAGGACCTATTGTCTTGAGTTTACATACGGGTTCACATGAGAGAATATTCCAAAGCCGAATAGTTTTCCAAAGTTCTCTTGAAACTCGACAAGGAAGACCTATCTCAAGCTGTGACAGATATCGCCAACTTCACTAATATAATATATTCCGACATCAAGAACATAACAGCAAAACCTGTGTCCTGGCTTCGAAGAAGGGCGAGTATTACTCTGAAGAATGATAAAGCATTAGAAATCAACAACACACACCTCGGAGCCTTTCATTCGGAGGAAAAGATCTGTTAAGTCATTTTGCTGTCGCAGATGCTTAATTGCATTTCACGCCTTTATACAGGTCATTTTGGGTATTTTAAATAGCCACCTAGGCTTTAGAGCAGCGTGCCCGTATGCTAAACTCTTTTAGTTCTTTATTTGGCTCCATCGCCTAATTCTAGAATCACGATGTCGCGCATATTTAGCTCCAAAAGCAGTATTTTTCGTCGGTTGGAGCTCCCCTCTGATGGCGTTTTTCCGAATTCCGAATCTCCTAGAAAGCACGCCGCTGAGGCGTGATACCATTGGTGCCGGCATTAACTTGTTTCATTTTATCGCCCCGCGATTGGCTGCCGAGGTTTAGTCACGTGGGGACGCGATCAAGGTGACCTTTGCCAACGCTTCCCTCTGGGCATTCAGCCGAGAGCCGTCGAACGAACAAGTGGTCAGATAGTGTGTGAGTTCGTGCGACGCTCCCGCCCTTGGCGGGGGCGTCAGCCTTTTTCCCGTCGAAGTGCTGCTTCAGCACGTATGTGATAAACCGTTTTCGCATTAAGGAGCAGTTGTCCGCAGCCCGTTGCAAAGAACGCTCGTGTGGTGGTTGTGAGTCGGAGTTTTTCGAATTGTCTTCGGCGTAGCGTGGGTGTTTGGAGCCCAGTTCCTGCTTCCGTAAGTAAGGGATCGTGCCCCCTTTATCTCGACCTACGAGGATCTGTTCCGCAGAACGAAAGTGGCCCATTTTTTCGTCGTCCCGTTGTACGCGTCCTGGACGCGTCTCACGTCGCCATTAAGGCGGTTGTGCACTCATCCCTACAGCCGTTGTAACATCGAAGGTATCTGCCACCTACGACTGCAGCCTGTCGCAACTCAACTGTACCAGGCTCCCTCGCCGCCTACGCATTAAGGTATGTGTCTTTAACCTGATTACCGCTGTGATCGCGAGTGCTAATTTAATCTTCGCTGTCCGCTGCATAAGGCGTCGCGCCAGCATATTGGTGCATTCCTTCAGAATCGCAGACTGTCCATATCGCGAGTGCTAATTTAATCTTCGCTGTCCGCTGCATAAGGCGTCGCACCCGCATATTGGTGCATTCCTTCAGAATTGCAGACTGTCCATATCGCGAGTGCTAATTCAATCTTCGCTGTCCGCTGCATAAGGCGACGCGCCAGCATATTTGTACTCATTACTACTCATTACTGTTCATTACTGTTCACTACTGTTCAACATCTGTCGCTAAGTTTAGAGCGCGCGTGCCAGCTGGTGCCCTTAATTATAGTCTAAGTATAGATATAGGGCGACGCACTCTGCCGCCCCATTGTAACCCGAAGTTCAATACATGATTGGTTAGTTAAGGGATTTATTGTTTTGTTTCGACTTGTGCATGTTCTGTTACAGATAGACGCCCCCTTCATTGTACTGATTCTTGTACGACGGAACGAGGGAGCTTTGAGCGTGCAGGTGGGTGAGACAGCTGCGTAGTCGCGGTCGGATTGACACCTAATTACAATCCTTGCATAAGGCAATCCCGAAATTGTTATTTGACCTTGCAACTTTTGAGTAACCCTATTGGCGGAGTATTTTGCATGCTTCGCTCCCGTCTAACCGTCCAGGCCCGGTTAGCCGGGTTAAGACAGGCTTGGTGGCGCCCTCATGATTTCGACATACCCTGTATATATTATGCCACCACACGCTTGCCCAGAACGTATCGTGTGACTCACGCCCGACTCCCTGCGCGTCCCAGCCGTGGCCCTTTTAGCCTATTTCGAACCGATTTCAGGGCAAGTGTGCCAGTTTTTCAGGACTGATTCCGTGGAGCGATGCTCACCTTGGGTGGGTGTCGTAAAGTTCTTTTAATACCGTAACAGATCTATCAGTCGATTAACACTGTGGTTGAGGTAGAGCACACAGTGTACTACCACGTTGAGTTTTTCCACACTCTCGACCCTCCCGGACTTCTTCCAAATCGCCAAACTTAGAAAGTTAGAGCACCCATTGTACTACTGAGAAACGTGAAGACTCCCAAACTGCATGTGAAAGCTCCACATCGCAACGCCACTGAGGCCACAATTTTCATAGGTTTTTGGAGAAGGGTAGACAGTCTTAATACCTCGAATACCCCTTATTCTTTCAGACTATTCTTTTTAATTTAAGAGACTGCAGTTTCCCGTCAAAACCTGCTTCGCCATGACGATCAACAAGGTGCAGGGACAGTCGCTGAATCAGGCTGGGGTCGACTAGAGGGAAGGCAGTTTTTCTCTCGATCAACTTTATCTAGACTGTTTAGAGGTCAGTTGTCCAAACAACTTAGTGGTGCTCAAACCAGAAGGGAAAACTATACTAAACTATACAATATCGTCTACAAAAAAGTACTTTTTCCCTCTATTCGACGGGGTTGACTTTTTCTTCAAAGATCGTTACATAATAGAATCTGGGGAAAGTAAAAAGTTGTAATTCGCCATATTAGTTCTTTTTACAAATAGGGTCAAATAATTTTCAGGGCTTTTCGAAATTCATTCCTCCAAAGGAGCTAACCGAGGTAGACCTGTTTTTCTAAAGATCTACAACGAGGAAACTACTACAGGTAGGAAGCTGAAATTCGAGATATTAGTTTATTTTACAAATCAGATCAAGTAAATTTCAAGGTTTTGCAGAATTCATCCCCGAAAGGGGTTAAATAGGACAAATGTGTTTTTCTAAATATCGCCACAAGGAAACTATTACAAGTATAGGAAGTTGAAATTGAGCATATTAGAACATTTTTCAAATCGGGTCAAATCATTTTAGGGTTTTGTAGAATTCATCCCCAAAAAGAGTTAAATGAAACAAATTTGTTTGTCAAAGTATCGCTACGGGAAAACTACTACAGGCAGTAAGTTGAAATTCGGCATTTTAGAACGTTTTACTAATCGGAAATCATTTTTAGGGTTTTTCGAAATACATTCCCTCAAAGTGGCTAAATAGGCCAGAAGTGTTTTTCTAAGCCACAAAGGATCTACTACAGGCCGGTAATTGAAATTCGGCATATCAGATCGTTTTACAAATTGGGTAAAATCAATTTCAGGCTTTTTCAAAAATAATTCCCGAAAGGGTTAAATGGGGTAGATGTGTTTTTCTAAAGATCGTCACGAGATAGATACAGGTAGGAAGTCGAAATTTGGACATTTGAGCCTGCACCAATTAGCGAACTTAGTTGCAAACAAGCAACTGCAAAAAAATTTACGTGCACATGGCTCATATTCTTGGGGCGAGTTATTTTGAGGTTTTGTCCGCTCTCACGTGAAGTGCATATCGCATTCTCAATTTTAGCCCTAACAATGAATATTGCAGAGAAATCAACAACAAAATTATATCTCTCTTGACTGAATATGAAAAACAATATTGAGTGTGAATACAATTGTATCACATAATAACATTTTATAATTTTCTATGAAATTTCTAGATTCGTTAAATTTCAGTGGAATATACCCGCATTGCTTCACACTAAAAATAGGATTAATAGATATTCCCTTGAACATTTTAAATTTGTCTACTGGTTTAATAGATGAGATAAGATTAATGGTACGCAATTTATTTGAGAACTGCTTAAATTTGGTATTTAATGGACCAGCCACAGGTAGAAGAGTATTATTACCGCGTATAGATTAACACACTCTAATATTGCACTACCTTTTTAGCCTTCGGAAAAGAAATTTTTCTGTGCGCCTATCATTTGCGATGACAATTAATAAATCAGAAGAAGAAACTATGGATAACGTGGGGAACATATCGTATTTGCCACAACCAGTATTTAGCGATGGTCAAGTACCATATGATCGAAAACTATTAACCTCTAGAGGGCTGTGGATTTTTTAAAATTTAATTTATGTTGGCAGTGATGAGTAAAGGTACTTAATAACATAACCTATACAATTTTGACAGAATCACTTACCTTTTACAGGATTTTTAATACTGAACACAAGTTGGTGATGTGTATGGAAAATGCAGGAAATCGTTTTGAACAGCTGTAGTTGTTTTTATTATTAATATCTTTATGTATTCAACAAAAATGTTTGTATTTGTTAAACTGACATTCCTGATATAACCTTAAACTGACAGATATAAAATGCCAATGTGACTTTTATTACCACAACTGCCAACAATTTGTTTTGACAACATAATTTCACAGCCCTCTACAGCATAAAAGTTTTCGATCATACTGTATATGCAGTATCACGTATGAGTAGTTTTAAAAACTTAAAAATTTTACCTAATGGATCCTGCCACACGTTACAAAGAAGTTTTGTAACTTGCAAAATATTTTGCAACGGGTCTACTAGTACTTATTAAAATTTGTAAACTATATAGGCGGCTAAAAGCTAACAAAATCGATAAAATAGTACAAAGAATGGTAAAAATGGATGTTTATAAGAAAAGTAACAATGACATTCTTTTTAACTCAAAGGGCGTTAATGATATTAATCGGTGTTTGTTCATGTTGCAACTATGGCTAGCTCAGTCGAAGAATTAGTTAAATTTTATAGTAGTAACATTTATAAGAACTGCAATCAAATATTCATTTTACAGGTTGTACAGGATATCTAAATTATTAAAGTTGTCTCAGGCGTGAAGTCCAATGATTTGAGGTCGGATGGTGTTATAGGGAAGTTGTTAAAAGTAAGTTGTCCATTTATAATTTCCATTCGTTAGACATACAGTGAGTTTTTGTATACTTAATAGCGTTCTTGAAGCAAGGAAAATACTAATGTCGCCCTCTTTCTCAAGGCTAAAGAACATACAAAAATTAAATATTCGACCTATCAAGATTGAAAAACTTCATTTATGAATAATCAATATAATAATGTTGTTAGAGGAATCAATTTTGAAGTTCATAACCCGGCAGTTAATTTAAAACGGGTTGAGAAACTACTGTTCTCAAAAAATTAGAGCAATGGAGCCATTTTCTCAAAGCTACCCACATATCAATTATTTACGGATGAAGTGGATTTTCACGAAAAATATGTGGATTTTCTGCAATTAACAATTTCTTATTCTGTGAATATCATAATCAAATAGGTGACCCATTTGAGAAAATGCACTTTGTAAAAGTCAACCAGACACCTCTTCTATTTTCATACTCAGCCGTTTTTGTACAGCATTTCGACGATATGGTAACAATTAAAATCCTTTTTGAGTACCATCTTCTAATAAGTGTTGTAAGAGAACTCAGCTTACTGCAACGGATGCCGGATTGAGACGTGTTTTTTTATAACCACTACTTCTAAAAGTATCACACCCTTTTTTCCAACCATGCAACATTCTGGAAGCCTGTTGACAACTGTTTGAGTTTATAAAGAGTTATACGCATCACGTCATGGTAGTCATATTGAAACTAACACAGTAAATGGTAGCGGTCATATGAGAGTGGGATGTAAAAACTATACTGAGTTCATTAAATTCTTCTAAAAGTTTAACTTCATATGGACACTTGTTGAAAATAGTGTATAAATGTGAGTTCCCAGATATATAAAGTGTTAACATACTGCAACAACTTCTACTTGTTCTTAAGTTGTTTCGAACGTAAAGCACATGTGTGCCATCAATAATATTAAATCGAAACAATAATGCCAACTGCATAATATATGGAAATTGGAAATAGTGTGAACTAGTGAGTTTACCTAACACCTAAACCATCCCAATTCCATTGTAACTTTTCTGTATGGTGTTGGAAAGGATGTGACTAACACAAAACAACAGACAATTCTTAGATAAATCGCTGCGTATATGTAAATCGGTATTACTGGTTGGACATCCTATATCCACTTATTATGCAAAAATCCGTTATAGTAGTGTACCGATTAGTAATTCAAATTCAAAAAGAAAAAATGCAATAAATTATTATTAATATATTCAACATAGATGTCTAGTTTAATGCAACACGCTAACAAAAATAACGATCGTTTGACAAGACGATAAAAAATTTAATTATAGTCGATAAGCTTATTATCATGGAACAGGTATTACTCACACACGCCACTGTCTATTAAAATATTGTAGCGTTTGAATTGTAATTTCATATTATATAAAAATATTTTTAACAGAATCTCACTTTCCAGAACTGAAGCCGATGTTATTTCCTCGTAACCACAATACGTGGTATTAAAGTAGGTTTTGGAAAATCTGCAGACATCCTGTACCATCATGTACCATCATAAAAACACGCTTTAAAATTAGTATATGAATATTTAGTTTAATTAATCTAAACACTCTTAACGTGGGTGTAAATATAGAATGATAAAAAAAAATTCATCTAGTATGGCTATGGAATATGTAGTTCCTAATTTATGAATGCAACTATATCACAATTAAAAAACAAATGTCAAGTTTGACATTTAAGTATAAATGTAGTTGCATTCAGAAAATTAGGAAC
>CALNHX010013286.1:0-18520 GCA_940337035.1 Agriotes lineatus
CAATAAAAACACGTTTTTTCTTTAAAAGCAGCAACTTTTAAATTTTTTCTTTACTTCTTTAATGTATCTTTCTGCAATATTACTTTGCATAAGACATCCACAAATCTCCGTTGTTGCTTGTTTTTAGAAAACAATAAGATATCAGCTATACAATGCACACAAAAATCTTCAAATTGATTTAAAATCTTCTGGATTGCTCTTACAAATGCAGCACATGATGTTGAAAGACCAAATGGTACCACGTTAAATTGAAAAATCTCCTCATCAATGCTGAAACCTGTATACTTCCTCGACTCTTCATGCAATGGAATAACCAAAACCAGTTTTTAAAATCTAACTTCGTTAATATCTTCTTGTCCCATATTCTAATTAACAACCCATCAATTGTTTGTAGAGATTCATATTGTGGCTTTATTATTTGATTAATTCTGTGTGCATCTAAAGATAAACGAAGTGAACCATCACGTTTGTTAACTACTACCAAAGAATTAATAAAATTACTTTTTAGGATACTGCATTGGTAACTAGCGTTTACATAGTTACAAACGAGTCCGGTAGATAAAATTTACCGGCCTAGACCAGTAGTAATAGAACTACTACTGGTCTAGGCCGGTAAATTTTATCTACCGGACTCGTTTGTAACTGTAACTGTGTAAACGCTAGTTACCAATGCAGTACCCTAAAAAATCTTATACGATACACGACCGGTAGCATTTTTATGGCCTTGCCAAACATACAGGTCCCGCCCTACGAGCTCGACCTGTAAAGTATTGGCGCGGCCATAAAAATGTTGCTACCGGTCTAATAACGTAAATAGCTATTTTGAAGATTCAATTACTCCATCTTTTACCATGTTTTGTATTTCTTTTTTAACTTGTGCTTTTAATGCAAAAGAAATGAGATATGACTTACTATTAAAACTCTGTGATTCGTTAACCTGTAACCTGTGAATATCTTTCTGTGCTTGTCATACTTTATCATTAATAATCTCTTTATTTCTGTAATTTATTTCTAATATTCTGCCCTTAAAATGTATTTTTCTCACCTAGTTTCAAATCATTCAACAATACCCCTCTATCAGTATGATCATTCTTTGTATTCAATATTGTATTATTATTAATTATTATACCTTCATTCCATTTCAATGTGTCTCCAATATTCTTTAATTGGCAATACTTATTTTCTTGGCAACCACTTTTGGATTCAGTCCAAGATTTAATTAACCCCTTTAGATGAATGCACTTTTGCTCCCCATCTATTTTTAATCCCAATTGTTGAATTACGTCGATTCCCAATACAATATCCACATTTAGGGCTTTCACTATGAACAATCTAACAACACTTTCCCATTGATTAATAATTATTTTAATATTTAACATTCTATTAGTAGTTGATATTTTTCTTTTGGTTGCAGATAACAAATCCATTTTATTAACTTTAATTATGATTTTATGTAACACATCTAAATTCTTTAAAATTATTTCTTCCTTTATTAATGAAGCCATTGCACCTATTAATGCTAGATATTCGTTATTATTTAAATTAACTTTTCTGAATGGTAAAGCTGAAATTTGATTTTCTTCCTCCTCTTCTTCTAGTAAAAATTTACCATTATTCTCAAAATTTGTGTTAAAATCAGTGAGGTTCTTAATAACAATTATTAAAATTGCCATTTTACATATTTACATGTCCGAGTTTTTAATTGTCATCTTAAATATCCTTTGATTATAATGCTATGCCATATTTCTGTATTATTATTGAACAAGCAATCCAGTAAGACAAATGTCTCATTTAAAAAAACAAAAAAGACCGTTTTTCAAATAGAACGCGTATTAAAAAAAACTGCACCCAGACCTGGAAGGTGTCAAAGTGGTTGCCTAACCGATCGACGTTTTAAGGCGCAGAGGGTCGCAGCTCCGTTTGGCTGCTGAAACATTTTTATTTAATACGCGTTCTATTTGAAAAACGGTCTTTTTTGTGATTTCTCGAAAACCGGAAGTGTCACGTGACTGAAATTCGGTTCCTGAGCTGACATGACCATTTCAAACATATAACTTTCATAACTTTTTTCTCTATCTCTTACGGTTTGGCTGCTGAAACAGCGTCCCGGACGGACGGACGGACGGACAGACAAGTCTATTAGATAAAGGATATTTTATCACCTATCACTCGGTTTAAATTGTCATTTATTCTTTGTTTAATTTTATTTACTTTGTCTTTACTTCTGCGGGTAACTGTTTCCTTCTTTGTCTTCTCATTATACTTATTTATTTTCATAGTCATACAGTGTCTATTATAGTTCCTTATTGTATCACGTCCTCGAGAATTTCCAATTTTATTTATTTGCAATGAACCTGTGTCAGCTTCGTTTATCCTCATCCTTTTTGTAAGTCCACTACTTGTTCTCCAAGTATCTTCGTTAAATCCATATTTACAATGTGCAGTAATATCGGCATCAAGCTTACACCAATATCTTTCTTCTCGTCTGTTAATGTCCAAATCAACAGCTTGTATCCCATTTATGGTACTTTTTTGTTCTATCTCTTCTCCAGTATATTTTCCAGACTGTGTTAGTGTTTTCAAATCGTCTTCCTTTGCTGTAGTATTAATAATCAAATTACCTATATCAACATTTTCCTGGTCATTGCTGTCTTCTCCATTCTGTTTTACTTCCTCATTCTTTTCGGCAGGATCTTTTTCCTTGTCTTCACAACTGTCTAACATTTGATTTAATTTACCTAATTGAAATTTTAGTTCTTGTTTATTTTCTACTAGAATTTTGTTAAATTCTTCCCTTAACTTGTTCAAAGAATCTTCCATCTTACCTGCATAATCTTTATTTTCCTGGACCATTTTCTCCACATTTTCTTTTTATTCTTGTAACTTCTCTGTAGTATTTTGAATAGCTGCCTGCAATCTACTTTCTCTTTCCTCAGCATTCTTCTTGATTGATTCTTGCAATCTTCTTTCCCTTTCCTCAGTATCCTTCTTGATTGATTCTTGCAGTCTTTTTTCCCTTTCCTCTGCATCCTTCTTTCTTTCGTCAGCTTCTTTCTTTCTTTCCTCAGCCTCTTTCATTCTTTCCTCAACCTCTTTCTAAATTTGTAACATTATTGTTTGCAGAACCTGTTTCATGCTGTCATATTTAGATGTCTGTTCCTCTTGAATTCTTACCTGATCTCCTTGTACACCTATCTCTTGCTGTACTTCTTCCATATCTACCTCTGCACTACTCGCTACTACTTCCATTTCTTCCTGTTCCTCTCCTTTTTCCTCTTCAGTCTTTTTACTTTTTCGTGTGATTCGTTTATCAGCCATCTTTTATTTTAAATTCTCAATATGTATTTAATTTTATTAAAACCTTTTATTGAAATATAAATCTATCTATTTTGTTCAACAATTATTGATAATTAACTTTTTTATCAACTTTATTGAATTTTTAATGCTTGTCCTGTCTTATTGTATTTTTATCAATTTCAAAAGAAATGAAATATGACACGCCCAATTATGGTTTTACTCCTAACAAGTCCTACTCAAGCCCCACGTTTGTCTGCGTCATAATATATGTCGTGGACAAATTTGGTTTATTTTTTATTTTTACAAGCCTCACGCTTGGACCAACATTAAATATGGCGTGAATAAACTGACTAACAAACGTGGTTTATCAATTACAATCACAATTTTCCCCACGTATTTGGGCGACCATTATATATGAACTGTGTCGTCCAAATACGTATTTTTTTACTTTTACAAGCCTCACACTTGGACCGTTATTAAATATGGCTTGGAAATTGGCTAACAATCACAATTACAATTTGCCACACGTTGTCGGCGCCATTAAATCTGCACTGGCTATACTTTGATGTGCTATTAAATGTGTAGAACTTTCAAATTCTGATGTAAATGAAGTATTTTAATTACAAATTTCTCTCGTTTGGATAATAATGTCAATAATTACTTTGTGTAATAGCGTCTGAAAACTTTACAGGGGTGGGTTCCGTTATCTCGTTACTTGTTTCTGAAAAATTGATTTTCTAATATTTTAAAATTTCATTTAAATCACACAACTTATGTCAACCAAATGTCAAAACAGTTTTCAAATTATAATGACAAATGCCCAATCTTTTTAATGGTACACTATAATATTCAATAACACAGTAAGTTGTTATTTGTTAATTAATTTCAACTTGTTCATTTCTTTATTTATTTTCTAGTTAGGATCTGATAAAAAGTCACCCACACTGGATTGATATTCACACAACATTCAAGACAGCAACCTAGCCTTATTCCGCAACTAGACCCCTTCAAGCTCCTTACTGCAATGCTCCGCTCACCGACAGACCACTCGTTCCAATTGTCCAATATTAGCAAACCCCAAACTCCTGTCAGCAAACAGCAAACCTGGATCCACCTGCCACAGTCAACTGCTACCTGGAACGCTCCTCTTCTTTCCGATGACACCCCCTTGGAAGCTTCACTCAACAATACATATGTTGACGTAATTCCATTTTACTTTTGATATATGTCAAATGTAATTAATATCCCAAATAAAGGTAACCCAGTATGTTTCCTTACTTCCTTTACTTGTACATAATAATTTTTCTATCCATTAGTTTTGTCTACCATTTACCAATAATCTTCTTTAGTTAATTCTTCTCTTGTTCTTAGTCTTTTAAAATTCCATTTTTAAATCACCACGTAGATTTGTTTTAATTACCCTTCTTATCTCAACCAAAATTACATGAATAAAACAGGGTTATCTTCCATATTTTAATTATACCAACAATTAGTTTACTACATTTTTCAGTTTGTTATTTCGTCTATTGAAACAAATTTCCTAACTACCTCATTTTTATCTTTATGCCTTCTAGTCTAATATGTATTTGAGTTAAACCTACTTAATTTTATCTTATTTTGCAAATTATCATTTGTCATTGATTTTTTAAACTGTATATTATCTATATTTTATTTTTAATTTTAATCCATCTGTAATTTTCAAATACAAATCAGCCTAATTCCTGAATAAATCCAAACCATTATATCCCACTTTTTAACAAATTTTAATTCAAACCATGTTAAGCGACAATGTATTCATAGAATCTGAGGATCAACAAGTACTCGCTGAACTAGATAAAAGGAAAATTGATTTATGCTCTATTAGCAAAACGAAACAAAATATACGAAAAGCATTGAATACGTTATTTACGCAAAGAATGACTGAAAATTCAAAACAAACTGTTTACATCAACCAATAACAAAGAACAATGCTGGGTTTCCTTCTAGAAAGGGTTAGGTGCCGTGCCACCACAAGAACTTACATTAATAATAGGCGACTTAAACGCTCGTATAGTTCAAGAGGTCATCGCAGGTATAAAGATTCAATTCAAAATACCAATGAAGACATGTTAATTAACTTCTGCTCAAGAATTAAATTCAAAATAATACTTACATCTATCACAGCTGGAAATATAAATACACATGGGAAAATACGAAGCGGAGTCATTCAGTAATGAATTATGTAATTACAAGCAAGTGCCCATCCCGAACAGATATTAGATGAAAGAATTCTAAACACAGATGACGTGGAAAATGACCATAAGTTAGTAACCTATTGATAAACAAAGAACAGTTAAAAAGATGAAATGAGGTTATAACTAAGAAAAAACGTAACACTCAAAGTTTAAGAGATGAAAATATATAAATCTATACAGGGTGTTTCAAAATTGCACAAAACAAATATAACGGCGTTATTCTGCAGCAGAAAATAAGAAAGAAGCTCTAATAAATATATGTTCTAAGATCATTCATTTCAAAGATATCCTTGATCAGAGAATTAAAGATAGCAATCCGTTTTTAAAACGTTTAGATTTAGTAGGCTCGTGTTTTGTTTTCATTATCTTTTTGTTTTACTTACAACTGTCAGAATTATTATGAATGATTCAGAAAAAAATTACTTCGAACAGTTACTTTAAATTTTATCCTAAAAAAAAGAAAGAAGAAAGTTTAACTTGAAATGATTTATTTTGCAACGCATGCTTATTATTTTACTTCTTACTATAGAACAACGACTACTAAATCTCAAAGGTTTGAAAAACAAATTGCTATTATTAATTTTTTGATCAAGGATATCTTTGAAATGAATGAGTTTAGAACATATGTTCATTAGAGTTTTTTCCTTATTTTTTATGCAGAATAACGCCCTTATATTTGTTCTGGGCAATGTTCAAACACCCTGTATAAAACTGGACTCGATCGCATTATATGAGCTAAAAAATAAAAGAATATTCAAATTCAAATAAATATACTAAAACCAAAAGATGACGCACGTGGAAAAAATGATATAAATAGGAAAGATACTAGAACGCCATGGTTTACACCTCAAATTAAAGTGAGAAATGCAAATAACTTCAATTATCTAACCACAATTTTCTGAAATTTTTACTGTAAAACGTTATGACAGAAAGCATCCCCCACCCTTGCATAAACTACTCTCTTTAAATCATAGATATACCAAATTACACTAAATTTGCTTCATCTGTACTATTTTAATTAACTAAATGGTCATTTTTATTACCCTTCTTAGGTGTGTAGCTCCCTTATGATGCATTTCCGGGCCTATGTTTACCCAACCTTTTTGTCATATTTTGATGAGTACTACCTACGTCTAAGTTTTAGCACCACCTTTTGTAAACACGTTGTATAGGAATTTTGGGGTTGTTTTTAGCCTTAAAACACCACCCCGGCTAGACCAGTTTACGAGCTAGGTTAGGGAATAGAATGGATAATATAGGTATTTCGAAGGATCGGTGGTAGTGGAGATGATTTTCATCTGATATACGGCGGGAGCAATAAAAACCAAGACCTCACATGGGCAGGATTGCTAGATCTCTGAAGTAGGTGAAAGAGTACCTACCCGTTACCCTTTTTTGTCTAATCTATCCCTGAAAAATGTTTAAAAACTGAATTTGAAAGAACTTAACTATATGAATACAATCTTATGGGAAGTTTTATTATCGTCCAAGATGCAAGGTATTTACAACCGGAGATTGTTTTTGCATACTCATAATAAACTGTAATTAATATGGAAGACCTTTTACTTAATTACTTTACACACTTTAGAATTCGCGCTTTTCAAGTAGGTCCATCTCCGTTCCAGAGTGAGAGTCAGTGCAATTGTTAATTGTTAGGTTTTAGTTATTTATAAGTCTGCTTTGCAATGGATTACGATTAACACCATAACTATTGGCTGCTTTACTAGTACTGTGAGTATTATTACGGCAATCCTTCACAGCTATTCTCATTATACTTTTATCTATCTACTATGTTAGTCTGGTTAAATGTACTCCGTACTAATTGGTTAAATGTAGGTACCCCATAAGCAACATAAGAACTAATTGGTTTTCTAATACAAGCAAAGATTTAGGATAGAATTTATGTCGCCCTTGTTAATGCGTATATTTAACTATGACATACATAATAGGTACTTCCGCTACTTCCCTCGTCTAAAATATGAATAGTCCAGTCTGTAGAGACAAAAAAGGCCTTTGCCTTACAAAAAATGGAGTATGAACGGTTTTTATATATGTTGTTCAGGTCGGGATCCTGATGAAAAATCCAAGTTTTCGACCTTGGAGGGGCGCCGCGCGAGCAGCCATCTTGGATTAAAGGTGCTAAAAACTGGTGTTATCCAAATAGCTCCGCAACGGTTGATCAAACGTCAAAAAAGTTCAATATAAAGTTAAAGAAGACAAGCTTGTTGACATTTTTTGTATATTAATTTTTGTTGTAAGTGTAATATGTATCGAGTTACAGCAGCTGAAAGTTGAACATTTCACCAAAATATCGTTAAAATTTATTTTTGTTGATACATTTTGTAAGAACAACTTACACTATATTGTTTGTAATATTTTTCTACATCAGAATAACGTTCTATAGAGAAATACAAAGTATGATCAAAAATTATTTTCATCTAGTATAGCTATGGAATAATTCTTAATATACCGGGTGGCCATAAACATCTGAGATCCCGGTAGCCATGGAATTAGCTACTTATAAATGTTGGTTAGCATTATACATATTTCAATTATAATAAGTATTGGTATGAAATGTAATAAAATGCAAATAAGGGGAGGGGAATGTGCCCCAGATTCTGCAGTTTAGCCTACGACTCGATTATAAAAATCTACTGTTCTAACTTCAATACTTATTGCAATCTGTAATAATTTTTGACAGATAGGAATTTTAGTTGTGATGACATTAATGACATTTAGTTTAGTTCGATTCATCACTTTAATAAAGCGGTGTTGATTCCAAAGGTAATGTGATATCAGATATTTACGGCCACCCGGTATAAACGCAACTATAAGTCACTTATACACATGCAGTCGTTGTTTTTGATGGATATCCGTTTCATGGCGATAAAAAATACCAAGACTGCAGAAAGGCTTCTTCGATCGAAAAAGCAGATATCTGCGGATGTTATTTTGGATGAAACAACGCCGGTTCTAGTTTCCCAAGAACGATTTCTAGCAATCGAAAAGAATAAAGTCCGTCTGATTTCGATGCTGTAAAAACATGCGAACATTACTGTATTACAGTTAAGCAGGTTGAAGAAGATGGTGATGTGTTGATTGTCAACACGACGATTTCTTTGTGCTCAAAATTTGATGCTGTTTTCGCCATTGGAGAAGACGTCGATCTTCTAGTTCTGCTGACGGTATTAGCAACATCTACCGTCGCAAACCTATGAGAGGCAAAATTGTCGAAAGAGTGTATGCTGCAAATAGTTTCAAATATGAAAAAGCAGCTGAGAACATTTTGTTTCTCCATGCGTTTAGTGGCTGCGACACAACGTCGTCCGTCTACAACCAAGGAAAAAGTTTGTTTTCGCTTGTCCAGAAAAGCACAAGACTCAATGACATTATAGGCATATTCAAAGATCACAATGCCAAACCAGATGATATCGCAGATGCTGAAGCACGCTTTCTCGTTACTTTGGTGGCTACATGGAAGAAATACCTTGGAAGAAGTCCGTTACCAACAAAATCAAGTGCAAGAAACACATTTAATCTTGCTTCTTTGCCACCAACGAAGGACGCTGCACGATATCACGCATTTAGGACCAGGTCCAACAGTGGTATGGAATTGAAAAAAATGCACAAGACTGGGGCTGAAAAGTTGGCACGAATGGGCTCACTCCAGTAACAATGACAGAGAATCCATCACCCGAGACTTTATTAAAATTAATTTCATGCCATTGTAAAAAAGGCGCGGCGAAGCATGTGGCTGCAGGAAAAGTGGGATGAAGTGCTCTATTCTGTCTAGATTCTGTAATGGACAATCAATTCGAACATGCACCAGAAGTTCACACCGAGAGTGGGGATGAAGATGAGGACATTTCATCAATGGACGTCTCAAGTCTCAGGAGCAATGACTTCGAAGATAACATTGAGACTAAAGAATCTTATGGAGACGTCAACATCTACCGACCGGGGCCTTCAAAAATAAAAAAAAAACTAAATAATATAATCGCGAACATGAAACATCACTAAACTGGAGCATCTGTGGATTAGGACTACTGGGGATACCACAATAAAAAATCTGGTGTGATACACGCACACAACTTTCTTTTACAGTGATCTTATAATTAGCCAAAAATTTGATTTTCAATTTTTAAGTATTTGTCAAAAAACTTTAAAAATTACAAATTCTGCAAAAACGGTACAAAATAGAGCGTTAGGTAAAGAGACAAATTTTCTCTAGAATTTTAAGTTGACTTCAAAACTATAATATACCGGGTGTTGTATTTAAAATAGGAGTTATTAAAAAAAATTGAAAAAAAAACAAAAGAAACACATTTTAGAAGTATTGAACTGGAAAATCACCTATCTCACTTCAATACACATTAAAAATGTAATAAAAATGTGATGTTTGAAAAAAATCCTTAGACCCGTTTTTGAAAAAATCGAAAAAAACTGAAAAATCACAAGAGCGATTTTCTTCAAAAGCTTGCTGTCAGATCTACATAGTACACAAAACTTATATACAAAGTTTCAATGCCATACCTCTTTTCGTTTTTGTGATATTTTGTTCGCAGACAGACACACAGACAGACAGACAGACAGACAGACAGACCAATGAAAAAAATATGTTTTTTGGGTTCAGAGGACTCTAAAACGTGAAGATCTGTTGAAAACTCAATTTCGAATTTTTGGGGTAAATCCAATACTTTTTTTATTGTAAAAGGAAGTAAAAAAGCGCCATTAACTCTACCTCATGGTGGTGTGGAAATGAGTTTACTTTACGTTTATCAAATTATTATAACTACATAACGAATAGCCAGAAATAATACAAGAGAAATTTTAAAAATGAGAAATTACACTATTTTTTTAGAGAAATGTTCATCTTTCCACCGCTGTAACTCCTTTCATATCAGACTTACAAAAAATAGTTATATACAAAAAATGTCAAGAATGTTGTCTTCTTTAACTTTGAATTAGACTTTCTTGGCGTAGGGTTAACCGTTGCAGAGTCATCTGGAAAAATCCAGTTTTTAGCACCTTTAATCCAAGATGGCTGCTCGCGCGGCGCTCTCCAAGGTCGAAAACTTGGATTTTTCATCAGGATCTCGACCTGAACAACATGTATAAAAACCGTTCATACTCCATTTTTTGTAAGGCAAAAACCCCTACTGACTGGACTAGAAAGAAGTATTGTAATCGCGAAATATCACCTTCCGGGATTTCTTCAGATCTTCACGTTTCAGGGTCTCTAGATAACAAAAAAACAGGTTTGCTCTATTCCGTCTGTCTGTTTGTCTGTCGATCTGTTGGCGGTAGAGCTCAAAAACTATTTGTTGAAGGATGATGATATTTTACATGCGGATTATACCTGACATAAAATCGAGAAAATTTCAGACAAACACAGGCTGATTTTTTTATCATGTAACAACTTGTAGGCAACCCATTATGCAGAAGCATGCATAATGCATGCTTGTGCATAATGGGTTGCCTACAAGTTGTTACATGATAAAAAAATCAGCCTGTATATTGTAGTAGCCCCTGCTCCTTAATAATAAATAGGGGTTTTAAATAAAATAATTATTATTAATAGCAAGGGAAACTTACACTTTCTAATTATCAAGTTTCAATTAAAATTCACCTGTCAAACTCAGGGCAAATTAAAAGATAGAATTACGAAAAATAAATGGTTTATTGCCCATTGAATTTTAAAACCACCAAAATGGCAAAGACGCTTCAGGTAAATATTCATCCTGTGACGTAGCAACTGCTAAGCTGGTTTTGTTTCTAGCACGGCGTAACAACTGACGCGCGACAGGTCTTTGTTTCATATCCGGCCCAAAACTAAAATATGCCGCATCATTTCGCATTTTTAAGGGAAGCTACTTAAATTTCTGGAAGCTGGACGGCTCTGGACCACTAGAATATGGCTCTCCACCTCGTAGACAGTCTGATCTTGCTGATCCCCGCGAATTAGCGCGCTGCAGCAAAGGCTTCCTGCGAAATCCTACCTTTATCGGAGACTTCTGGGACGCTGGATACACTCCCCAAATAACGCCACGGGAATTATGGACTTGGGAATCGCTTGTTGGTTGGGATTTCTACTCGTACTGGTTCCTGAATGTCCTTCCTATCGTAACAGGCGCTATTTTCGCTGGGCGAAACTGTTTGCATAAGGAATTGGCCCCTCGAAGTCACTCGCACTTGGACGATTTGTTCTGATGGCTTATCTGCTTAACCTGGACGTTTTAATACCAGGCAAACTACACCCAGATATCCACAGGACACTCATGAATAACTTTACACACAATTGGTATAACTAAGAACTTTTTTATTTACAATTTTACATGATAATTGAGGAGCTCAATGTGGCCCCAATACACAATTTTCAGGCTTGTTTAGTTCCTATAATAAATGACAGTCAGGTCTCTTAGCAACTAGATTTTCAAATGTTTATAAAGGAAATTAGGATTGCTAACATGTTTAACTTTATTCTTCTTAACATAGAATTTCGACTTAGACCGCGTAGTATTTGTATATGAACACCCAGCATTTTCTGTCTTAATGTGCCTTGCACCTTGTGAAGTCAAGCAAAAACCCGCGCGATGGTTATGCTTTTTGGTGGCTCGTGTTGTTTGAGTATTTTGAGAACGAGGATACTTAGGCATATACAAATACTACGCGGTCTAAGCAAAAATTCTATGTTAAGAAGAATAATTCGAGTAACCGCGAAAGCCTCAAACAGTATATGTTTAACCTTATGGATTACAGTTTTGATGTCATGTCTTTGCCTAACCATAGGTCTTTTTCTTGGAATAATTGTCACAAGACATGCTCTGCTTTTAAATCACTTTTGTTTATAATGCACTGATACACTTGGAGTTCATTTAACATCTCACTAATTGTCTTTCGATCGGTTGCGTTCCATTTTTATTGTTCTTTGCAATTATTATTTTGCTAGCATAGTTTCGTTTACCTTTCAGCTAATTTGCCTTTTGCTGGTTTATACACTTTTACTACATAACGCTCATATTCTTTCTGTATTTAACAAATCATTTTGTATTATTCTATTCACATTATGTCTGACATCAATAAGCTCAATTCCGTCAGTTACAAATTAAATTGCATTAACCCTTCCGAACATTTATCATATCTGAAACTATGAATATAACCGTTTTGTAACCTGCTTGTTTCATGCTAACTTGTATGTATGTATGTATTATCTGTAACCTCATTTTCCTTGCGGTGTCGAGACTGGTGCTTTATGCGCTGGCTTATCCCTTAAATTATTAGTTACCGCTGCTCACATCAAGTGCACTTATTAATAAAAATCTGGTGTGATACACTCACACAACTTCCTTTTACAGTGATCTTATAATTAGTCAAAGATTTCATTTTTAATTTTTAACCATTTGTTAAAAATTTTCAAAAATTACAAATTCTACAAAAACGGTACAAAATCGAGTGTTAGTTGAAGAGACAAATTTTCTCTAGAATTTTAAGGTGAATTCAAAAATGTAATAATATACCGGGTGATTTATTTAAAATAGGAGTTAATAAAAAAAATAGAAAAAAAAACAAAAGAAACCCACTTTAGAAGTATTCAACTGGAAAATCACCTATCTCACATCAATACACATTAAAAATGTAAGAAAAATGTAAAATTTAAAAAAAATCGTTAGAGCCGTTTTTGAAAAAATCGAAAAAAACTGAAAAATCACAAGAGTAAACACCTACTTCCGGTTATGCGATTTTTTTCAAAAGCTTGCTGTCTCATCTACATAGTACACAAAACTTAAATATGAAGTTTCAATGCCATACCTCTTTTCGTTTTTGAGATATTCTGTTCACAGACAGACACACAGACACACAGACAGACAGACAGACAGACCAATGAAAAAAAAATATGTTTTTTGGGATCAGGGGACTCTAAAACGTGAAGATCTGTTGAAAACTCAATTTCGAATTTTTGGGGTGAATCCAATACTTCCTTTATAGTAGTAAAAGGAAGTAAAAAGTATTGATTATCTTGCAATAGATAAAATATTTAATTATGTGCTCATGTTGACCTTACTCATTTAGTTCATTAGGCAATCAGAATTTCTATGGGCAGTTAACCATTACAATATACAGGGTGAACACCTTAAACAATTAAGTTTTGTTTATTTTTGCATTAACTGAGAAATAGATAAAAGTATTAATTTGCACATAGGTCACTTCTTGCACGCTTGACAAAAATAGGACCCAACAGATACAGGATAATGTCACAAAAGAGTCAAAACATTTCAACAAGAAAATCGTTGTGTTAAATACAGCGCGTCGCACTCCTACCAGTGGGGCTGCATAGCTTAGTGTGAAATATCGATGCGGTTACAATCGCATACGCAGACGATGTAGATCGAATCCCACCGCCGGTAATTGTTTTTAATTGATAATTGGTAAATTGGTATAATTCGCATAAACAAGTGTTTCGTTTTATTATATCAATATTATTGGGCTCGTTACGATATTTTTAGCCCTATTTTCCTTTGATTTTTAAAATTGTCATTTGAGTGGGACGTTCATAGTAAAACAATTACAAGCAGCGTCTCTTCCATTACGATTCTTCTGCCTGCTTTTCAATTTGTATTATTTTCAAATGGATTTAGTTTGAAATGCCTTTTATTGTTTCAGTATTATTAAAAATGTTAAGATATTTTTAACCCTAGTTGTTTGTGATTTTCAAAATATTTAGTGTCACAACTTCCACTTCTTTTATTTGCAAAAGATAAAAGTAATAATTTGCATATAACTCAGGCTTTATCATTGCCGAAAATGAGACCTAACAGATACAGGGTAAACATCAGAAATGGGACAGGATACTATAGTATGTTTATAAAGCAGCAGAAACTCGTAGAATTTAAATGAGCCCTTGGCTCAGCTAATCTAGCGGCGAACAAGAAACTCCCGTTACATATTCGCCTGGGAGCGAGGAGTTCAAATCCCAGCGGAGTACTTTTTTTTATTTTACAAATTGACCTATTTCGCACGAGGGAAGTTCCCTATAAACCCCTTTACAGATTTTTTATTTAAAAATTAGAAATTTAGTGTCTCAAATATATAATCATGCAAATAACGAAAATGCGGTGAACATGAGAAAGTCGCTGCAACATCAAAAAGACGGGCAATTCAAATTACAACAGAAATTTACAGACTAGTTAAATGGACCTACCCCGTGGTTGTCTCAACCCTTTTTCCTAACAAACAGAAAAAACATGCAAGATGTGCAATTCATAAAAAGATGGCACAAAGACTGGAATGATGACGACGAAAGAGCGCAGATGAGACTTTCAAAAATAGTAAACAGCCAAAACTTCTCAACGGATTGTCAAAAATTTGGTTATTGTTCTCTGTAAGAATGGTTCCAAACAGAGATAATTAATGTCCAAGACAAACAGACTTAACCTATATAAGTGGAAGAAGAAGAAAATGTAGAACAGCTGAGAAAATTAAGGCCGAATTTTGAAATCACTGCATGCCTGATTCTGAAAAAGTAGACTTATATTAGTTGCAGAAGCAATAAACTGCTGATCTGTCCAAATAGTCAGCAACCAAATATACAACGATGTAATTAAGGTCAACTATCATTAGGCGATTAGCACCCAAGGCTTCCGCTCGATATAAATGCAAGGTCCATACTAAAATGATTTAGGGCAGCTATCAAGCGAAAGGTGGCTGTCGCATCCACGCGCGTTTAGAGCTGAAGAATATCTTGAGCGCCACTGTTCGCCGAACTAATTACAACCGGAATTTTGATTACCGTAAGTTCACACGCCAAAACCGAACCGCTTCGGATTGGTTCGAAAGTAGCGCAGGCGGCCGAACAGGTAAACACGTTCCGCCAGGTGGTCAACAACGGTGCGTGGTGTCAGGTGGCCCTTATCAGCGGATAGAAGTACTTTTCAAGACTGGGAGGCACTTTATCGCGTTGATAACGTGGGTAAGTGTTGTTCTGCGAGCCCTCCGCAGTCCTCGCGCCCTTTCGCAGAGAGTTTCATTTAAACTTCGCTGAACCTTCGGTAGTGTCGTGGCAAGTGGAACGTGTAAACAAACATAATGTCAACAGATAGGTTTCATAAGTAGGTATTGTTCTAAATGTAATTAATTGTTGCTTTACTTGTACTATGGCGAAATTTTTGGTGGTGTAGTGGTCTAATACAAACTTTAATGTAGTTTTAGATCTGTAGTTCTGTGCCCCTTAACGTTTCTCCCTTTCTTAAACTTAACTAAAGGAGATTAATATAACAACCTAGCTACAAGGTTCGATTAATCAGAGATGTTATTCATATCACTTCATAATAGAAAAGATAAACTGTTCCACATTATAGTTTCATAGATAATCAAATGCGCGTGTCAGTAGATGTTACTATCACATATTCAAAAAGTCAAAAATGAAGTACATATGTATTACATTCATTAATACGCCTTCCTCAATTGTACAATAAATACATCTTCAACATCAACACTATTTTCTTTAATAAAGCTGATAAAATAGTATTTTATACAACAATTTAGAACCAATCATGTGCATGGACGATGTTTAAATACCTGTCATTTTTTCCTTGATTGAAAACGCTATACTAATACCATTGTCCTTGATAAGCAAAATCTGATAAGAAGATATGAAAGTAATGATAATAAAAAAAATATGGTTTAGAACTTCCTTATGGGTGGGCTTATATGCTAAATATGCACTGTACATTATATTTAATATGTTTTATTATTATATTTAGTCTTTGCTGGGTAACAACAATTAACCCCTATACTACAGTGCGGCTTTCATTGCACACTCATTAATTTCGTCACTCTCAAGCTGTTTCACAATTTGACAATAGAATGCTGTTACACAGAAAACAAATAAACAACGATTTCTAGAGTTTTTTTTTTAAATAAAACAGCCTATATTTCTTGGATAATAAGAAATCCTATTAAATTCTAAGTGTAGTACCATTTTTCTTTTTTCTTTTAAGCGATAAATAAGGTCGTAGGAGTAAAAAAAGATGATCACAAGTAAGCCATGCACCCTGTATTTTTTGGATAATTAAAAATCCTATTAAGTTGTTTACCGGTTTCAGGATATTAAGCCTTTGTTTACATATACAAAAGTAGGCTGGTAACTAGATCATAACTTATCTGTAGGGTAAAGGAATATTACCCTACATGGCAACCATAACCACACAGCAACCGATAAACTATTGAACAAATCACGGATGTTATGAATCATAACAGCCTCAGATGTTTTAAAAGCCTCGCTCTACGAGCTCGGATTTCAAAACATCTGCGGCAGTTATGATACTCATAACATTCCTAGATTTGTTAATAGCTATTGTATGGCGCTATTTTCATTTGTTCTAAGTAATAAATAAAATTGTAGCAGTAAAAACGAATTAGCAAAAGTAGGATCTTCAGTGCAACTTTGTTTGAAACATAGTGCTACTTGGGTTTTTCTTGTGTTATTGTTATTTTGTAGTATTTAATTTGCAATGTGCCATATTTATTTGTTAATTTGTTTTTAATCGGCAGTGAAGGACGTCGAAATCGTTATTAAAATACGAGAAAACGGCAGTGAAGTAATCCATTGCTTTACGACTTTTTATAGGTGGCGGGGCGACAGATAAACGTCAACCGACGTCAACATAACCTACAAAAAATGTAATTTCCCTATTTCTCGATTTTAAAAAAATATAATGTAACCCTCGGCACTGAAGTACCTTTTTATCCCTCCTGTGGCTTATTTGTCCACATTCGTTATCAAAAGTTAAACTTCTGTGCCGTGGTATACAAATTCTATGGTTTTCGAACATTACTTTGGACAGCCTGCTAACTAATTTATCACTTAAAAGAAAAAAAGAAAAAAAGCTTTACTAAAAATTCACTTCGCTTTATAATTATCCAATTAATACAGGGGGGGTTGGGTCGTTTCAAAAATAATTCCAAGAATATTTGCTCCTATGTTTTCTAAGTGACAACGTATGACTCGTATGACCATGTGGTCACAATTAGGGTTTCCAAGTCCCGGGACCAAAAGTGTTTTCGGGACTTACGAGCTAAATTTTAGGCCCCGGGACTAGTCCCGAAGATCCGGAAAATGGTCCCGAAAGAGAAATAGTGTACAGGTGAAATTTCCGAATGAAATTTCCAAAGAAAAACAAGTGTTTTAAGTTAAATAAGGTATTTCTGTGCTGATAATTTATGTTGGGGCTCGTCTACAACTTAATTGCTTTCTTCTGGTACTAAAAATGTCTGTCGCTCTTCATCTTTTGCTTTTATTTGAACTGAAAATTGCGTGTGTAATCCTTTCGTCAAGTTGCCTCTGATTATGATAATTTTGTAGGAACCAACTTTACATTTCGCCAATTGTTTATCTTCAATATATAAAACTGTTGGCATAGTGACTTCAAATCGTTATTTTTTTAAATGCAGAATGAAGATAGGTGGCGAATCGGAATTCATTCTAATTGTAACGCTTTAGCAGACAAATAACGAACACACTTAAAACCCAAAAATATAAAGTATTCAGCTTCTTCGCACATATCTAAATCCAACAAAAAAAATATACAAATACATAAATAGAAGAAGATATGCAAATGTGGCTGAAACAACACACAGGTTTAATTCTAACCTACCGAAAACCGAGCCGAAAACAATACCTCTCCTGCCTACACAAAACGCAAATAATGCAGAATATGCAAGAGGCATGAGTAATACGCCGGACGCCGGTGAATACCCGTCTTAATTCTCTGTTATCGAGTATACGCACGCATGTTGACATGGTCCCGGGACTTCGCCTGGGTTGGCTGTGGTCCCGGGACTCGGTTTTTGTGGTAGAATCCCGGGACTGTCCCGGGAGCGAATCCCGGGACTGGAAACCGTAGTCACAATTCAATATGGTAGCGAAATAAAAAACTGCATATGAGATTATTTCAAAACACTCAGTACATACAAAGCTTCAAAACCACATT
>CALNHX010013287.1:0-18516 GCA_940337035.1 Agriotes lineatus
ATCTCATCGAGAACAAGACAGGATAGACCAATACTGTATAAGGTGTGAGGGGCTTGCAGCTTGATATCACACCTAGCTTTGATTTGAGAAGTAGCTTTACTTAAGCCAGAAACAGTAACGTTGACTTCGCGAGTTGGAAGCTTCAACCTTTTACACAAATCTGAACGTATGAAGTTCGATTGGGAACCGGAATCCAGCAGGATTCGCACAACATGAGGCGTACCATCATCAGCGATGAGTTTAGCGGTAGCCGTAGGTAAGAGTACCTGCAAAGCATTCGAACAGAATGCCGAAATCGATTGATTTAGTTCAACAGGGGTTTCTGCCGACATCGCAGATCCTGGTTGACTAGAAGAAGCATTTTGAGGTTTATCCTCATGAAGAAGGGTGTTGTGCCTTGATTTGCACTTTCTACACGTATATCTGGAGCTACAGCGGCTCGAAAGGTGACCCTGAGTTAGGCAATTAAAGCATACGCGGAGCTCTTTTGCCTTTGAATTTCTGTCAAGAGAAGACAGCTTGACAAACTTGTCGCATTTGTACAAGGGATGAGATCCTTTACAAAGTGGACACGAAGGGGTACCTGACACAAATAATTTCGAATGTACCTTGGAAGACTTTTCGGGTACAAGCTTAATATTTTTTACTTCCAGAGTTTCTAGAAGATTTGCTGTGTTTTGTAAAAATTCCTTGAACTCGTCAAGATTAGGCAGGTCAGAACTTGACCGGTTTCTAAGGACCTCCCATTCACGGAATGTCGTGGGGTCCAGTTTTTTAGAAACCACATAAATGATAACAACATCTAGAAGCTCGCTTTTGTTTGCTAATGATTTGATTGCTGTAAAATGTTTATATGTTTATATGTAATAACATATAGCTAATCGTACGTAATTTAGTTGCAGATTCCTTACTGCACGATTCAAGTTCGAAAATAGCATTGAGGTGGTTATGAATCAGAATTTTTGGATCATTGTAACGATTACACAATGCATCCCAAGCTAGAGTATAATTACTCGCAGTAAACTGTAAACTTTCTATAATTTGGCTTGCATCACCCTGTAAACTAGCCTTTAAGTAATGCAGCTTTTGAATATTAGTTAGCGTTTGATTCTCATGAATTAAGCTAATAAAAATCTCACGAAATTCCAACCACTCTGACACGTTCCCTGAATATTTGGGAATCGAGATGGTAGGAAGGCGTACAGTTCGAGCATTGCAATGCGAGCTGCAGCTTAATGCCCTGATCTCACGCTACCGTTAGGAGATCCAGAACGATCTGGTGCAACATCAGACTGTTTGTTGTATTCATTAATCAAATATTCAGATGGTGAAATTGCAAAATAATAAGAATCTTCAAATTCAACTTGTTGCTGCATTTCAGATTCTGCATCCTTACTGTTTTCTAAAATTTGTTCATGAACCGCATAATATTCTGATAACAAGGTGGCTGTATCATTCAATCTTTTTTGCAATTGAATAATCTGAGCGCTAGATGAGAATTGATCTTCATCGTGAATTGTTTGCAAAGATTGCACGTAATTTGCGAAACGCGTAAGCTTGCCTTTGATTGAGCCTCGTACTCTTACAAGCGGATCCATAATTGTTGAAATTAAAAACAGTTTAACAGATAGAACAAACTTTCGTACGCCCCTGGCACGGAATTTTGTTTACAACGCAAGACAGCGCTGCCACGGCGCGAAATTAACTCGGCGCTACGACGCAGAGAACGGCACTGGTACAACGCGAGATTAACTTGGCGCTACGACGCAGAAAACGGCACTGGTACAACGCGAGATTAACTTGTGAATAATTCGACTGCAATAGGAAACATGCAGGGGATATTGTAGTCGCAAACAAACGAAATAGCTTGGCATTTCACGCAATTAAAATGTTGATATGACTCATAAACCATTTGTTTACGCAATAATACGCAGCTGAAATTATGCACATGCAGACACAGATTATAGAAAACCAAATTCATGCATAGGAATCGCAAAAATAGGAAATTAGGCTTACATTGATATTGGTGTGTGCCGCCTTTTTCGTTGTTGTGGCTTGAACTGCCGTCTCGTCTGCAGCTGGCCTGCCCACCTGCACGAACTTGGCGTTTGGCTTTCTCGCTCCTACGTTGATAGCACCGTATGCTCTCTTCCTTCCTCTCGTTAGGGACGAATGTACGATTGAAACTTGAAACTGCGTGTTGTACTTACTTGCCTTGTTTAGGCAGCGAATCCGGGCCGATGGACCATGCGGCTCGAAGGAACAATGTTGCTGCTTTTCCGGGCTCGTACTAATCCGGATCGATGGACCAATGTGGGGGAGCCTCCCAGTTTTCCGTTATGTTTGGAAAATTCCTGGTTGCTAGCTCGCCTTTGACTGTAATGGACTGTATTGATTTCTTCTTCACTAAATTATACACTCGTTGAAAGCAAAGTAGGTAATTTATTCGCAATAAATTAGTACACAAACATTTGAACATTTAAACAAAGAATTAGCGTTTCTCGGAGTTGACCTGTTCGCGTGCTGTACTCGCTGACAGACGGAACGTAAGTGAAGCGGCGAGGCGAGGCCCGCTCAAGTTCTGGAATGCGCATAGTAAATACGCCACTGCAAGCGAGTCGGCACAATTTTATGAAACACTTAACAGTGGGAATTCCAGCTGGTGTGTTGATCTCTGGGAATCTTTTTTAGGATTGCGTGGTATACCGCTGTATTGCTGATAGTGCTGGTTTTGGTGCTGTTGACGTGTTGCCCTCCAATCGGGAGGTTTGTAATCGTATCATGCAACTTTTGGTTTTTTATATCTGCTAATAGTCCACAATACGAAAGGAAATCAGCTTCGATTATTGGTTTCGGTGTTTATGCCACTATGAATCGCCATGGAAAACTTCTTCTTAACTTGAGGTCAAAATTGAAGTTGAGGAATCCGTATGTGTTGCTCTCGGTGTTGTTAACAGCGTACATCTTGCATACTTTGACTTGCCGTCGTTGCTTCAGCAGGTGTTTGGGAAATATGCACACGTCAGCACATGTGTCCACTAGATATTTCGATATTTCATTTTGGATGTTTGGTCTGTTATGAAGAGGCGGCATTTGTGATCGTGCGAGTCGTTTGTCGCCATTACCGACTGCTAGGGCCGTTGCGCTAGTTGGTGGCAGCTTTACATGGTAGTACGTATTTTCTTGCTTTTTTCCCGAACTTGTAGTGGTACGAACAAGTGTCGAAGTTTCTGTTTCTAGGCTCGCTTCTCTCTCTTTGTTGTTGGCGTGATCGGTTTCTAGCTCTACCTTGCCACTGGGTTTTTAGCTGGGCTATTTCGTCGAATAGGGTTTTTATAATTAGTGTTCATGATGGCGTCTGATAATTCCGCGGCTCGTTTAAGCTGGCTTTTGCTTGTGTTGCAAGTATGGCTTGGACGTTCTGGCGAAGTCAGCCTGGCCAAATAGATCTGAGTAAGGCGTCTGGTTCTGCTGCTCCCGCTAGGTTTTGGATGTGCTTTAGGAATTGCGAAGGTTTACGGTCCGCGAGTTCTTCTCGTTCTATACTTGGCGCAGCGAACAAATAGAGTGGCTTATGCAACCCAAATAACATATTTCAAAGCTGACTGGATCAGTATTTGAATAATAAATACTAAAGAATCAGAGATGGCGGTTCTCATAATTAGACTTCATTTCTTCTGAAATTAAATAATTTTTTGAGGTTATGATACAAATAGAACCTTAAAAAGCATGACATTTGTGCACTTGTAATATGTAGACAATAATAAGATTTAACAAGCTCCAGGCCACATGCCTACATATTACACGTGCACAAATGTTATGCTTTTTAAATTGGTCGAAGTTTCTATTTGCATCATAACCTCAAACAATTATTTAATGTCAGATGAAATTAAGTCTAATTATGAGAACCGCCATCTCTGATTCTTTAGTAATTATTATTCCAATACTGATCCAGTCAGCTTTGAAATATGTTATTTGGGTTGCATAAGTCACTCTATTTGTTCGCTGCGCCAAGTTTAGCAGTTGCTTGGTCCTGTTCCTGGCTAGCGCCTAGTCGTTTGATTAGCTCCGATCTAATTTTGTTGTATTTGTATTGGCGAATAGTTCTTACTTCACTGGCGCCTAGAGCTTCGAGATTACCGGCTATGTACCCGAATTTGGTTTCGTCGTTGGCGATTCCGCTGATGTGGAATTCGCTGTCTATGTGTGCGAACCACATTTCCGGAACGTTGCGTTGGGCCAGAATGGTGGCATCCTCATTTGGACCGGGTGGATTTCTGTTGCCGTATTGTTTTAGAGTCATCTTGCACTCGCGTTTATTGAACGTGTGCTGTTGGTTTTGACACGGAATGTTTGTTGTTACTGTTGTGGAATGCCTGTGTCACTCGCGTTGTGTGATTACTTTGCGGGGTCACCAATTGTAGTTGATGTGCATGTTAACGAAAGAGTCCGTTAGAACATACACCCATACTACATTACTACATAACAATAACAAATTATTACAGTACAGAGTTCGTTGTTTCGCGGGCGGCGCGAGGCTTCATCCCAAACGCAAGGCTGCTAGACCAAGCTAGGCTATAAAAAACACTAGTTGTGGTTGTCCAATCTCGCCAGGCTGTAGAAACCCCGACTAAGACTGCTGAGTCTAACAAGGCTATGAAAACACCGGGTGTGACTGAATATTTGAGATGGCAGGTCGTTCTTTTATATTGTTGTGAATGGCGGCCAAGTGGGGGTTTAGCCAATGACGCCCAGCTGTAACGAGGAGCTCTCGACTTCGCGCGCGCTGCCCCAATGGCGGGGCGGTTTCATTTGTTATGAATTCTTGAACTGTCCGGACCGCTACATAACTATGTCGAATAAATAGACAAATTATGTTTTAGTTTCCAGGATACTGCAGCAGTTACAACTGATAAATACTTCCTGTAAAAAAAGTCGCAACAGTCACAATGGGTAAAATAATTACGACAGGGGCCGACCAGTTTTATAGTGAAAGATGCAGTTATTACAAGAGTTACCTAATAGATTGTACTCTTCTCGCAATGTAATACCTATAATAATTATTAATATTAATGAGCGATTCAACAACAGCAAGACAAGTTTTTAGAGATTGTGTTTCCTATACCTCCAAAAAAGCGTTCGTAAATTAGGTACTCAATTCGATTCATCTACTGCAAGATTAGCTGGATACCAATCGGTAGACGGTAGAGACCTACTGGTATAATTTCCGTAAATGCTTTAAATTTACTATTTATTGACAATGTCAAATTGACAAGTAACTAAATTCATCATTGTGGCACATGCTAAGGAAGACATCTATAGCCTTGTCCGTTGTCCGCTATCATTTATATTTGGATCAATAATGGCCGCTGGCATTTGCGTTTGCCCGATTCCTATCTAACTATATACACGATCTCTATGTATCACCCGTGTAGGTACTATTCATGACAAATAGAAAATACAGCATAAATCCAGAAGTCTAAAAAGCAAATGACACTGGTGATGGTTTTTTCCTAGTTACAAAATGGCGAGGATTGCGACTTTGGATACACGAAAGCTTCAAAAAGCCCTGCTACTGTTGTAGGTGGCATGGTTTTTTCCAGTGCGAGATTTGTACCTAAACAGATAGTGGCACCAACGAACGCATTCTTCGACGTTGGAAATTTACGGTAGATAACATGACGAATCTTGGGAGGTTTCTCAAAAGAATGAAATGCCTGAGATTTTAGGAGGCCAACACGTTTTTTTTTGGGTAGAGGGTGAACCAAGTTCACGCGCACTGATGCCTCAACAGGCATATTGTACTACCTCCAAGTCACATGCGTGTGTATGTTTTATGTGTAGTCTTGTTACTCTACCTCATAAACCAGTCTTCAGAGGAGAACGACCTTAATTGTATCCCAACGTCAAATGGTAACCTCACTCAGTACCGCTCCAGTGGACTGCGGAAAAGTTCCGCCTATCCAAGAACGAACCGAAAACTTGCTTATTGCAAGCCGGGCACCCTACCCGCTGCCCCACCGAGTTGGTTAACACGTCGTTTTAGTTCCATTATACAGAGAGATCAAAAATAAATTTGATCGCGTGAGCTATTGGAAACAATAAAACTAGCCAATCTCTAGCATACTTTTTGTTGACAGAGAATTCTGTTTTTTTACGTTTAAAATTTATTTTCGAATTATTATTTAACTTATCCACATGTTATTTTAATGTTACATATCAATTTAATCTTTAAATTTGGTTTAAATTACATATTTGTGCATATTTCTGTAGCTCATTAGACTGTTAGTCACATGAACTACTAATACAGTTAATTGTAGTTCAAATGTAGTTTTATAAAGTGCAGTATAGACAGTGGCCATATTTTTCATAAGCTCCCGCGATCATTTTTATTTTTGATCACTCTGTATATATAATCATGAATTAAACATATGGGTGCAGCAATTCACCAAGTCATAATTTTAAATCTTCTCCTGCTTATTGACGCTTTTCGGGATCAAATCGTTAGTAAACGTTGCAAAAAGGGAGTTTACAAGTGTGTATTACAAAATCGGAGGTAAAGTTAAGACTCAAAAATTTCCAAAAATAGGAATTGAAAAGTAGTTGTACTCTGACGTTCCATATGGAAAGTTGAAGAAAGAACACCAATTGAAAATCCACGACTTATCAAAAATTATAGGCAACCTAACATACACAACGACGTAAAAAGTTGCCAACGGTACAGTAAACATGGTTAAAGATTGGAATTAATATTTTAGGATTCTAACACACCTCCCCCCTCCTTTCTTAGAAAATTATCTCGAAATAAAATATGGAAATTACTTTCAGATACGTAAGAAACAAAAGGCGAGCAGTTCGGGTTAACTCCCAGGGTATATGTCCTAAAACCTAGATCCCACAGAAAAAAGGCAAATCCCACATGAAACAAAAAATACCAAAATTCAATGAAATAGAGAAAAGATAGGAGTACGGGGTTCACCGCAATACCAGACAAAATTACCTACAGAACATCAAAGAAGTTGGACAACAGAGAACATCCTAAGATGGGTAAATCTGAATAGCAACCTTCCCTACAAAGTAAAGCCAACCAACCATCCAAAAAAGAAAATTAATATAACCCTTATAGACACCATTGAGATGCTATAAAAAAACTGTCAATCCACAATTAAATTGTTAGCAGCACACAAGTTACATAGGTAGGTACATTTATTTTCATTCAATATTCCAACGCATACCTTCTTTGTGTATTATTTCTTCTCTGTTAGTGTTATCATCGCTTATTTTGACATTAATATTGCCCAGTCTCGTTTATGGATCATATTTATTGTGACATACTATTTTTGTAGCAATTCATAAAATCCGTTTTTTGCTTTTGTCTTGCCTGATTAGTTAGGTATAGAGTAGAACCTTGTTGAGTAAATTAAAATATGACCTGCAATAAGGCTTTACTGTTGGGACGTTAAACTGTACGAGGCATCTCGTACATCTAAGCTATTTGTTCTTTTTGGTGCCATCTACATCAGTTTGCATTAGGAGACCTCTCACGTTTTATCTCAGTCGTAGTCAAGCAAAAATCAATATAACGATGCTTCGGAAGTTGGCTAAATCTGGTTTCCAGCAATGAAAACATACTCCAAATTTCTATCCAAATAAAAGCTCACGTTCAGTGCAAAAACAAATATATATCTACTTTTAAATATACACATAAAATAATAATTAAGTGGGAATTAATTCTCAACTAAATGGCCATTCCTAAACACGTCAGGTTTGAGATACAATATGATGCAATCGGCTATTCTTACAGATTGCAAGGTTGGATATCACCAATCTGTATTGCATTTAATGTCAAGTCATACCTTTACACCTAGAGCAGGCTTCTCCACGGTGCTAGCAGAAGAGGCTCTTGCTCTTGATTGTCGTTCACTTCAATGGTGCTGCATCACATTGTTGGCAATACTTTCAGCTTATATTCAAACTGGCTAATACTCAGTGCCGTCATAAATGAGCTGAGACCTGATTCTGCAATTAAACTCTTGGAATCGGGCCGTAATTTCTGCACTCGTACGAAATTCACTTTGTCTGGCGTTTGTAAAACTTGCCCACTTTTTAAGTGTTGCACCATGCGTCCTACGCTGTTTACGACCAGTGGTCTTCCAAGTACCTTTTGGCGGTAAAAGACCTCACTTCCGGCATAGCTCAAAAAACGGCACACTAAGAATTACGAGGTTTACTCCCGAACATTAGCGGCAATTCAAAACTTAACTAAATCTACTTACAGATACCTATTACAATATACAAACGTACAAATTGTTTGTATATCAAAAGATTATTAATTATTGTCAATTAGCTAAGGTTGAAAAAGGTCAAGTCCCGTTTCAGAGCTAAATAATTTACTTAATATAAATAAGGGCTTTGACCATACTGCCACAGTAAACCATGCCTAGACCTCGTCTATAATAAACAAATAATATCATTCTTGTGCAGCAATGCAGACTTCTTCGCGATATAGCAATTTATTCTGCACACACTCTTTCCTTACTATAATATAATTTGACCATAAAGTAGCTGCTGCATTTTGTATATGTTGTCACAATTCTTCCCCCAAATTACGTATCTTGAAAATCTATTCGATCATGCAACAGCCCCTTTTATAACAGTTGCTCAGTCAATATCTAATATTTACAGAAAAATGTGGTGGTAATCAACAGTGCGTCAAATAAACGAATTTCCATTAAACCACATCAGAAATTGATTGAAAATTCATGCTATAAAACTGGACACTTCGAAACGCATGGAAGTTTTCATCCGAATAAATATTGGATGCCACACCAGTTAACTGATTCAAGAATTTGCTCCTGTGCAACTAAAATGTACTTGAAACAGTATCTAAATTGGAGCGTTGGACTGATCATTCTGTTTTCCATCTTCATTGGTACAAGCAAAATAGACATGAAAATTAATATGTAGATGCTGATGGTACCTCTCTGGTATTCTGCTTCATTATATTACCATTCAACAGTCATTTCAACTACTTTACAAACTATGATATTAAGAAATAGGTATAGTTGATAAAGCCAGCGTACATAAATCAAACAAGTAGAGACACTCACTGTCGGTTCCTTTGATGTCAAAATACCGATTTGGAAGACCTTGAACGGCTCCTGGAGGTACTTTCCGATAGTACTAACAGATGGCGCCACTACTTGATCACATCTAGAGTCCCTGTATATAGGTAAACTATATACAGGATCTCTAATCACATCATGATTGGTAGCAGAGCCAGTAACTGGCTCTGATTGGTAGCAGAGCCAGTAGATATAGAGTACCGCCATTCTTTGATCCGTGAAAATGCCGCTATCGCCGCCATTTTTGTTCCCACCAGCAATGACTGATTCAGGTATGTCTAAAACTTTACTTAAAATTGGCAAGACTGTAAGTCTATGTCAAATTCGAGGTTAGCAGGTTATGTTTTGCTCCAGTTTTTGTCAAAACTGACGCAAAAACTAACCTGCTAACATCGAATTTGAAATAGACTTACAGTCTTGCCAATTTTAAGTAAAGTTTTGGATTGCCAACAAACGTCACTTTGACGGAATTGTGTTACAAACCTCAAAGTGACGCATATGTCAGAGGAATAAACATGGCGGACGTGGCGGTACTCTCTATATCTACTGGCTCTGATTGGTAGAACTTTGTGCTGCCATCTGATAGTGAAGCTTAGAAATAGCCCCCGAGTTACTGTCCCAGGCACTCTAGACAGGATTCAACATTTGGCATGAGTGTCTCTACTTGTTTGATGTATGTAGGTACGCTGATAAAGCCTTAAGGTACCTGGTACTCTGCATGCCTAGACCTTGTCCATTAACAAACAAACAAACAAAGCCTATAAAAAATGTCATAGCAACTGCCATTTGTATTTCATCAACAGATGACAGAAATAGCTGTCAAATCACTGAAAATTAGTCTGTACGAAATTCAAATTTGAGATTAATTTTATCACATTTTTAACAGTTAGCACGATGCCTTTATACTACAACAAAAGCGTCCCGGAAAGCTTGACGGAAATGATACTGCAGTATCTAGAACAGCAAGAGCGATTGGAAGACGAAGAGGAAGGTTATTCACAGGAACCAGAATTCGGCCTCACGCATGTGCGCAGCATTCTGCACCAACTGATTGCCAACATCGCAGACAGAGCACAGCTTATCGAAGACTTCCAGGCCAGGTTAAGAGCCCACAACCAATACCCCCTGTTCGATCTCTCGAAAATCATACCTGAGTTCTATATCGGTCAGTGAATAAACTACATGGTTGATAATAAATATATTCAGGATAAATATGTTACAATAACAAAATAATCTGTGCATTATTAAACTTACGGACTTAAATAATCACATTTGTGAGCGGTCAGTAATTCCATTACACTGGCTAGTTATTAATTTACTGCTCACTCTAAAACAGCCTTGTTTAACTTAAGTTATAGTCGAATAGTATAAAAAAACATATAAAAGCCGCAGTTTCACGAATAAGTAGCTGCATAGGGTTATATACACACATTATACACAACTACTACTTTAGTACATTACTAAACATTGCACAATAAGTTCAAGGTTATATTTTAATAATACATACATGCTTATGCTATACAGTCCATGTTATTATCATTATTATTATTACCAATTAGAAAATTCCTACAACACCCGAAGAATCCCTTTAACTTAGCTAAGTCTACAACTGTTTATGTAATTTAGATTTTTACCTCTTTAATTTCCGGTTATGAGCTTTGATCTACAATTTCATACTAAAATGTATTCTATATTTAGTAATTTAATTGTTATGTTCTAATACCTGTTGATAAACTTCTAATCTTGAATACGAAAAACAAACCGATGAAACATAACTGGAGAAAAAGACATGCGCAAGGGAAGTTATACAATACACATGTAAAACGTTTTAGTCCAGAAATGTATTGTTTGTATTCTTTCAATTTTTAACCCAAGAGTAGCTAAAGTGAGGTTAGGTTTCCAGGAATTTATTTTTTAAACTAGAAATGGGTTTCATATCAAGCATAGATGAAGATACCATTAAACTTAACCAGAAATACTCTTTCCAGACATTTTTCTGCACTTGTTTATCATGTTTTGTCGATATTTTTTATCTGCTTTAAATCCATTTTTCCTACATTTCAGACGAAGATTTATATGAGCAACTGACGTTTCGTGAAACCCTCATGGTGAGCCATTTGAACGACAGCTCCCTCGTCCCGACAGTGGTTGGAGGACTTTGCCTGGACATACAAAAAGCTACCGGCAAAAATCCAATGCTCCGAAAAGACCTTGGACTTGAGCAAAAACTTATCGAGTTAATAACTTTTAAAGCAAACGCCCCATGCTCGAGCGCTGGTTGCCTATTAAACACTCAGCACAGAGGTTCAGCAGGTAATACAAAAGTATAAAGCAGACATGCAATGTAAAATTAGCTGACATTTTGAGCAAATCAGAAGTAAAGAATTTGACACAGTCGAACGAGGAGTTGGAGGAATTCGTGGCTTCCATCGTGCCGATATATGAGCGCACCAGCTCAAAATTCCTGGTGCATCTTTCGTCTCAGTTTGATGCTAAGGGGCACAATGCTGGCTCTCGGATCACGGCTTGGGTCGATAGGAACTTCCACACACTAGAAGAGAAGAGAACAGAGTTAATTTCAGGTGAAAAACGTTGGTGAATGAGGTACATTTTTTATTTCTTCAGGTTTGTAATGGACGGTGACGTGGCAATAGAGAAAAGGTTATATTGTGCAATGCAACCAAGACGATATTTTGTTGAGCACACGGACACAATGGAAAACCTTTCAGATAAAAAGTATTATAGCATGGGCAAGACACGAGACCTCGTCTGCGAAGGTGCCAATTTCGTTTTAATGAGGTATCTTGCTGTATCGCGATACATTGGGAAGTTTGAGCTGTCGACTATGTATATTAATGGCGATATGTGCCGCAATATCTACGTAAGTATGAAATCTAAACTCTTATTTTGTCACATTTATGCCACCCTTAAATACGTGGCCCCTGTGAATTTCGGCCCCATCAAAAGATAAATTCCGTGGGTTGAAGTTCATAGCCATATTTCTGCATTGCTGTCGTCTCGGGCAACCTTCCTCGTAGATCAGTCGTGCCCAAGGTCAGGTTTCCATGTCAAAACTCCCAAATTTCTGTCGTTCAGGCGACTATCCTCGTGGGTCAATCGTGTCCTAGGCACTAGATGAATCTTCAGGGAGGCTGGAGCTCCCTGAACTTCACTTCTTCAAAGCTGCAGACTAACTTTGCCTTCATGTCGATATTGTTGACACTACGTTATATTTCTTGCCCCTCTCGATAGCTTCTACAAAGCTTATAGAGCTTGCACATTTATACGTCTCCCTTTTAGTAGCTAGACACTTTATAATTAGAATTAAATCTGATGTTATTAGCTTATGTGTGTTGTTGGAGTGTTCACTTCCCGGCAGCAGTTTTGAGTTTCTCTCCGTCCGGAGAGAATATTCTGAATATACAGTGTGGTCCATTAAGTGTGCAACAAATGGGACATTTTTTTATTAGTTGTAAAACCGAAATTTAAATACGGCCAAAAGTTAGTGCATGTTCGACAACCATATCCGATGCCCTTATAATGGCTTCAAGTCAAACAATATACAGGGCAGGACAAAAAATATGAAATTCGTTCAAGAATAAAGTTACCTTATTTAAAAAAATATAGCAAAATTTTATTGAGAAAAGTTGTTTAGAATCAAAAGCTATGCTCAAATACAAAGTCACGGCCTCCTATTCGAATTTTGATTCTTTTTTTGTAAAATTTTGTATTATCCCCGTATGATACATGTTTTTATTATTCTGATTTTATTAAGAGTTTTTCATATGTAAATTATTATTAGTAAAGCATTTGCCTTGTTAAAAAGAATATTTGCGAAATTCTAAAGTTCTGTTAAATATCGTTGCAACAAGCATGAAGTGGACGCTTACCTAAAAAAATATAAATCAAATTAAATTTTACAAATACGCTTTAAGTTGCTAAAAGTTATTTAAAAGGGATGTGGTTGTGGCTACTTTAAATACATATAAAATCAAAATAATAAAAATATGTATCATACGGGGGTAATACAAAATTTTCCAAAAAAAAATCAAAATTCGAATAGGAGGCCGTGACTTTGTATTTGAGCATAACTTTTAATTCTAAACAACTTTTATCAATAAAATTTTGCAATATTTTTTGAAATAAGGTAACTTTGTTCTTGAACGAATTTCGTATTTTTTGTCCTGCCCTGTATATTGTTTGACTTGAAGCCATTCTAAGGGCATCTAACATGGTTATCAAACATGCACTAACTTTTGGCAATATTTAAATTTCGATTGTACAACTAATTAAAAAATTTCCCATTTGTTGCACACTTAATGGACCACACTGTATAAGTTGAATTGTAGGTTTTATAAATTAGTTTGTAACCGTGATGTTACTGTTAGGGCAATTTTCTCAGATAATAATAAATTGAATAGCGGTCAGTTTCAGCTGTAGTCAAATATTTTCTCCTGTAGACTTGTGTGTTCAATATATATTATTGCCTGCCTGTACTCATTACAATTACATACAGGTGATTTTATGAGCGAATTAAATGTTAATAGGTGGAGGCCAGGTAAGTATGCAGCTGCATTGATTTTAATAACATCCCTAGGCTGAGGCTGTGCTTTCTAGGTTAAAGGACGCCAATCATCTTCTGGGTGAGAATTAATAACCCAGTGGCGCCTGACAAATTATTATTACCATGCCTTGTCCCACTATAGCAGACTGTATGCACTTTTGGCTTGCCCACTTGTCATAAATTCATTTTTAAGAGTACCTTATTATCAAAATATATTACATTTTCAATTTAAAAATCTTCTAATTAATGGAGACTTTCAGCAAGTCTAGCCAAAACGGCGCAAATGAAAGTAGTTGTAAAGCTAGTCAAGGCGCAGCACCCAATTCAAGTAAATGTATGTATAACCCATACAAATTGCTACATTTGCAGGAATGCTTTGGACCTGAAAGTGGACTTGTAAATGGACAAAAATTGGACTTGTGTAAAATTTATAGAACAATCATAGAGGAATGTGGCATCATTCACCAGTGTGTTACCGTCCTGACGCTAAGTGGTAAGAGTCTTATAACAATTTGTAAGTGTTAGGTGTTAGTCAACAAGGACACAATGTCACCGTTTATAGTCACTGCCATTGCATACCATGGGAGTAATAGCTTGGTGGGTAGATAGTTTCAGTAACAGAGAGTTTGTATATCAAGTATTGCCCACTAGCTGAATGTGTGCGTAACCTTCAGGTACAAGTCGAGTGTATTGCGACACAAAAAATTCAAAATGAAATTAGCTGTGAATTTAAGTGTTTTTATCTTTACTTAGAAGTATTAGTGAAGAGCCCGCGCCACTAGAAAAGCCTTATGAGGGACCTGGGGTTTCAAGATAAAACAGAATGAAAACCTGAAGTAATAAAAAATTTTAAACTCGTGGAATGTATCGTCTCTTACGGCAAAATAAATCTGACTATTCAATTCACCTGTCATCTGTCAAAAAGTGTCCAATGAAAATCCAGAATTCTGACGTTTCTTGACCAATCAAAAAAATATCAGTGGATATATCTTCCTAGAAGGTATTCAAGTGACTATTTTAAACAAATGTAATTTTTATTAGAAAAAGTCAATATTAGTGTTCTGTTACTATAGAAATTGCGTAGTTTGTTGCTAGATTTACTGAAAACCAATTTGAAAAAGTAGTTTGGTTCATTAAATAGTCCCTCGAATACCATTCTTAGTCAAAGTTAAGTAGATTATTTTTGCGGTGGTATCACTACTCATGTCCATTGCGCTTGGGATTAGGACTCGTGCTAGCGCACTCGTCCTAATCGTACCAAAGCGCAATGGACATTCGTGACACCACCGCAAAAATAGTCGACATAACTTTGACTACTCATGGTATTATAAGTGAATACCTAATTATCTCGGTTTAAACGTCATAAAAATTTAAGTAAAAATGAATCATTTCTGTCTTTGTACAATATTTTCTTCGACCACCAGGCAATTTGTTTCCGTTTGGGGTGGTGTTTAATTATGCCACCAGTCAAAGACGCCGCTTTTTGGATGAAGTATTTGAACTATTTCCGTCCTTGCTCTAAAATCATCTCCTCAATAAGACCTGGCAGCTTAGCAAATTCCTGTTGAATGATTTCTTTCCATCAAGGTCCCTACTAGGATATAATCAATTATGGATCGTTTCTCTTTACTAGGCTCCTAATTTTATGCACGTCTTTATGTTCGAAGAAATTATTTGCAATCAAAATATTATTGATCATACAGAAATTAAATAGTGTCTCTCCCCATTTGAGTTTGGTAGCTGTTGATCAAATTTGCCTAAAACACCTCCAGTAGTATGTGTGTTTCATCACACTCGCGCATTCAAGTCTCCTAATATTATCAAGTCCATCTTAGTTTTTATATAATTATTTGGAGTTGTTTTATTTTTTATTTTATTTTATTTATTTCGTACTCAGCCACTTTCGTTTGGGGCATATACTGACACCCAATTTATTGTCATTTTGTAATTTATTTAGTAATTTCGCGGGTCAAAGTGCCTAGCGTGTAGACAACACACATGTCGAATTTAGCCGAGCGGCAGTACTGCTTAAATACAGTTTTCTATTTACTGATTTAAGTTCGCTGGAGCAGCAGCCCACAGATTATTTGATACACCACTACGACATGCAGATATCTGAATGAGTGTGAGTACACGCGAGATATTAATTTAATACATTATAGGTGGAACGCAGTACTGCTGTGTCGTTTATTCAGTACTCCGGTTGCTTACTAAAGTAGATGTTTTGGCCCACTTAGAGTAAAATGAATCGATTTGGAAATTAGCTTTACACGCCCTCAGCATAGGCTGCGTTTTCAAATGCACCCTGTTCAAATTGTGATTGATTAATTGTGATATTTACCTATGTGATATATTTATTATTGTGATAGCCTTGTGATTGTACGTTTTATGACAGTAATTACAAATCGATTTTTTTTGTGATATCATAGAGTCGGGGTCCCTCTTTCAGATGATCACCATGGGAAGACTACCGGAGGTGCGAAGGGGGGGAAAATACCGTTCAAAGATATGGGGAAACGGGTTTTTCGCGAATAACTCGCTGAGTTTCATCCCGATCGGAACAGTTTATCTGAGACGAAATGAAGGGCTCGCAAATACAAACAAAATGAACTTTGGTTGGTCGAAATCGGTCCTGCGGTTCTCGAGATATTGCGTTTTGAAGGTCGAAAAACTGCGCCCGAAATTTCGCCGCGGCGGGAACCCTCCGCAGGCCGTTTTCGCGTTTTTCGCGGGGGAGATATTGACCTAGCAACTTTATTTTTTTCCCTGTTAGGTAATCACAATCAAAATAGTTTGTCCAAATGTCAAGTCGCTAGGTCAATTAGGAGGGGAGGGGGAGGGAAAACAATAAAAAAACTTTGTTCGGGGACAACTTTTTTATTTATTGGCCGATCCGGGTCATCCAAACTGGAAAATCTTCGTTAATTTTTTCGCTACAAGGTGAGTCGGGGGTGACCAAGATTTTCGCGAAAATGGGGAAGTGGCGGGCAATTTTCCGATTTCGAAAATTTTATTTCTGCATTTTCGCGGTGAAGGTGTGGAGTGGGAGACAATTTTTTTTGTCGCCAGATTGCAATTTTTTTGCCTTGAAAATGAGCCCTCTAAGAACCCGGTAGGACAATTATTAAGGGAGGGAGAGAGGTGAACGCGTTTTGCCCTGTAGAAGGGCAAGGAATAGGGCTAGCGACTTCGGGTAGGGTTCATTCTCAAGGGTAATTAATTTCCTTTCATGATTTTTTTTATCGCGAAGCGCTATCTTGATTAGGGGCTGCACGCACGCGTGATATGTTTATCAGGAGTTCCCGCACACGGTACACACAGACGAGAAGAGCGTGAATATGTATTTGTAAGAGAGTAGAGAGAGGAGAGGGAGCGCTAGGCTCCGCCGCCGGCATCTCGCTGCACGGCTGCTGAACGGGCGCGCTCGTCGTGAAATCGGAAAATTTCCCGCCATTTCCCCATTTTCGCGAAAATCTTGGTCACCCCCGACTCATCTTGTAGCGAAAAAATTAGCGAAGATTTTCCAGTTTGCATGACCCGGATCGGCCAGTAAATAAAAAAGTTCGCCCCGATCAACGTTTCTTTTATTGTTTTCTCTCCCCCCCCCCCCCCCCCCCCACTCCTAATTGACCTAGCGACTTGAAATTTGGACAAACTATTTTGATTGTGATTACGTAACAGGGGAAAAAATAAAATCGCTATGTCAATATCTTCCCCGCGAAAACGCGAACACGGCCCGCGGAGGGTTCCCGCCGTGGCGAAATTCCGGGCGCAGTTTTTCGACCTTCAAAACGCAATATCTCGCGAACCGCAGGACCGATTTTGACCAACCAAAGTTCATTTTGTTTGTATTTGCGAGCCCTTCATTTCGTCTCCTATAAACTGTTCCAATCGGGATGAAACTCAGCGAGTTGTTCGCGAAAAACCCGTTTCCCCATATCTTTGAACGGTAATTCCCCCCCCCCCTTCGCACCGCAGATAGTATTCCTATAGTGATCATCTGAAAGAGGGACCCCGACTCTATGAAATCACAAAAAAAATTCGAAAAGAGAGTTCGTTTTTCGTTTTTTTTCGCCAGATCTACTCCACTATGAACTAATTTATGTATTTTTCTAATTTTCTTTCAGATATCTTTTCCATTGCATGGTTCGTCATCTAGCAATCCGTCCTTCTCATATTGTTTCTTATTTTTGTGGATCCCCTATTACTTCTTCAAGCTGATCCTTTTTGTATCCCATTGTTATCTACAATTAATTTATGGTGTCGTACTTCGTTTGGTAACCTCTAATTTTTTGCCTGTATTTGTCTTTTCTTATACATCATGTCACTGTTTATGTATATTTATTGACCCCTCAGTTTATAACTGTTCTATAACACCTTCATTTTATCTTCCCAACTTTCCATTTCCATTACGCCCAGCTTTGGTCCTGTTTTGCAAGCTGATTTGATTTTAACCTCAACTTCTATGCTTCGCTCAAAAAGTTTTCAACATCGTTCTTTAGTTTTGTCTTTCGGGCTTTTTTTTCCGATATGCCAAAAGAGGTTGAACCCCTATGCATGGTGAGTGCCTAGGAGTGGCTAATTCGCCCCCCCCCCCCTTCTTTCTCTTTGTCCATTTGCCGATTGCATTCGTTGAATGTTTATACTTATAAATTTTGCAAAATTTTAAATTTATACCGAACGACACGTGTTGCGTGATCTCAGCTATATCGGACACTAACCCAGCAATATAGTTATGCTGTTGGAACAATAAACGATTACGCTCCGCTAAAAGCCTTCACCGTAACTTTGTTTTATATAACACTATGACTACTTTAAGATGTTTGG
>CALNHX010013288.1:0-18477 GCA_940337035.1 Agriotes lineatus
CTCAACGTTACCGAAAAATTATGTTTTTTGTGAATTACTTTGCAAGTGGGAAATAGTGTTCAAAATGTTAAAATTTAACAATTTCGGATTTTTACCTCTGTATTTTTTAAAACGCCTTTTAATGAGTTTCCTTCGGATATCTTAAATGATATTGCTAAATTCTACGGTTTAGTCTATTATATGCGAGTTAATATAGCCTCTTGCTTTTTTTAAAGCATAATAAATATACATATTTAAAATGGTAATTTAAACACTTGAATACTACAAATACAACAGACGAGGTTTGAAAAGAAAAAAATTAACCATTGAAAGAGATAAGATTCACGAAAGAACGAGAAATACAAAAGTAAATTACCTCTAGTATCAAACGAAATTAGATTAAAAACAAAACAAATAGTCAAAAATTCTGAACCTAATTACTATATGATATTTTCAAATATTTACCCTTTTTGCTGAATCCGATTGAACCTAGAAAGAATCTAAATTAGCAGTTTTGCTTTTTAACTATTAAAGGGTTGCATTCGAAATAAAATCCTATTAATTAAAAAAAAAATCAGTTAATTTTAGACATTATTAAAAAATTAGTGCAACCCGGAGAATTTATTACAAAACCCTGAGCCCGGAGATACGGTGTAGAAACCCTGAGACTCCGGGTGAAACCCTGAAAGGTGGTCACCCTAGTGACGAGTAACAACTGAATTAATCCTTATTAAAAATGAAATGTTCAATAAGTATTTATCCGTCTATGGACGCGTTGTGTGGGCCGAGATGATATTTACAAATAACTTACCACCCATAATATGAGCGTGCTGCTTGGACCTTTTACTAATCTTGAATTTGACCTACATTTTCAACTTCGTTCAATATTTTGAATAAAATAAAAACGAGCGATTTTTTTAGAATTGAAATAACTCCCATATAACCAATAGTGCTAGGAGCATAAGTAAAATGGCACCCTTGATTTTTGAGAAATAAACCACTTTGATTTTTTTTAACTTGAAACTAAAGTTAGCTGTATGGGTTGTCGCATACTTTCGAAGAGTTAGGTATCTCAGAAAACACAATAATAGGTTAATTGCAGATTCTGATGTTAATATATTACATCTTTAATTACACTTAAAACTGTTCTTAAACATTACTATCACCTTCAATTTTTACATAAATAACAACTAAAATGTAGAAGCCACTTTGATAACTGGTTATCTTGGCTATTATATTTTTTACTTATCTTTTATGTACAAGTGACCACCAAAAATTCGCCATCCAATGTAAAACATTTCCATTTTTGATTTTTTTTTAAATCGTTTTAGCGAAAGAGTTTATGCTTTTCAGAAAACCTATATATAAACCGTTCAATAGTTATTTTCCCGATAGGAGGCCCTGTTAGGGTGATGAATTTCACCCTGTAAATATGCTGTCAGATATTAACAAAAGTTAGGTTATGCCTATTTTATACAAAATGGTAATTTTATGTTAATGTACAAAACGTGGTTGCCAGATTTGGTTTTGGATTTTGTGCCACTTTTATTATTGATCAAGATAAATTTCATGAAAGACAACTTGCTTATTCTGAATACGTTTCATACTTTATTGAGTAGGTATAATGGTAGGTATAATAAAAGTAGTTTTTTTATTGTAATTATAAATTGTATACAAAAATATTTAAATATTACAATTTATATATTTTTTCAGTATAAATAAATAAAGCTTTTACAGGCCATTTAGGCCCATTGAATAACAATCTGTCTCCATTGTCTTTTATCCATGATTTTATTTCTGCGGCCTTCTCTTCCTTTCCTCGCTATGTCTTCGGACATTACTGCCTCCTTCCACCTATTCCTTGGTCGTCCTCTTCTTCTAGTTTCTTGCTCTCCAATACTATCTTAGTACCTAGCTCTTCCATCTGGCATTCTCCATAAATGCCCAAATCATTTTAACCTTTGAGCTTTAATGAAGTCTACTATACTTGGCCCCCCATACTTCTCTTGTATCTTTTCCTTTGTAAGTCTTCTCCAACCATCCTCTGCCCGAGTCACTCCAAATATTTTTCGCAGCATTTTTCTCTTCCACCTACTTATCATGTCTTGATCTGCCACATTCATCGTCCATGTTTCACATGCATACGTAGCTGTGGGTCGAATTTCAGTCTTATCAGTCGTAGTTTTACATTTCTCATTCGTTTTGAGGACATTATACTATTTAACGAGCCCGCACATCTCGATGTTTTTTATTAACATTGATTTAATTTCTTGTGTGTAATTTAAGTTTTCAGAGATTAATGTTCCTAAAAAAGTAAACTCCTTAATTCTTTCTATCATCAAATCTTAATATTACGGCATTATTATTAATTTCTTCAATTTTGCCACTACTTATTTGTTGAACTTTGACTAATAACTCTGTTTTCATGAAACTATCCATGTAAATTTAAATTTTCTTGTGTTGTGTGAAGTCTTGCCCAATCTTGTTGAAAGTAATCCCTTTGTAATTCATCGTTATGTAACTCTTCAAAAAACGGCTATAAAATTTCGGTACGATATGGTTGTGCATTTAGCGAACCTAAAATTTGAATCATTAAAATAAAATTTAATCGTTTTGCTACACTTAATTACCTTAAAAAATAGGACCAATAACTCTCTTTTTACTAATTGCAGCCCAAACCCCGATTTTTTGTGAGTGAAGCGATTCTTCAACATAAAAATTGGGATTTTCAGCGCTCCATATCCTCATATTTTGTGAATTAATATAGCCAGATAAATAAAAGTATGCCTCATCAGCAAAGAAAGTTTTCTCAAACGCATCATCGTTATTTTCTAAATTATTGATAAACCAGTTGTAAGGTAATTTTTAATTCCCTTTCGTTTCGCCAATTTTATTAAACCCGGCTCTGTGCCCCAAATCGTAATTGAGTTCATTTCGGCAGGCATTAAAATGCCCGCGACTCGCATATTTCTCGGGTAAGAGATTCTTTAAAACACTGCATGAGCAGGTTGCTTGTGCGAGGCCAAGTGAGTTCTTCCCCGAAACTATATTGCAAGTAATACCGTTTTAGCTTCTCGAATTACGCCCAAGCTCGCTGGAAACGCTTAAACTAGCTTTCGATTGTTTGGAACTTTTCTTTGTTCTCTCTGCAAGGCTTGCAGTCTGTTGTTGTAGAAGTGAGACGCATTTCCGACGCGAGGGTTATCATCAAACTGCTCGTGATTTTAGAATTAAATATCGCTGAGTTCTGAACGACAGTAGACGTGAATGAATTTTCACCGCCGGTCGCGACGCTTCGCGACCGGCGGGATTGTTAAAGAACTTATAGTTTCACTTTCGTGTTAATAAGTGTAATGGAATTATTTGTGCCTTTTCGGCGATTTGGTGGGCCGTCATTGCGCGAGTTCGCTGACATCTTTTATTGCCATGTGGCGGAGTGGCAGACGTAACTGTGGGGCGAGATGTCCTTTTCGTTTTGGGTTTCTGCTCACTGGTTGTGAGAAAAACAATTTTACACAATTGCACATTAAAAATAAGACGCCTCTTCATCAACCCTCGTAATCCATTCTCGTGAGAAGAGTTGCACCTGCAAATTCTGTTTACGACGTGCCATCTGCATCGCTGCCCCTTTGACAGCTTCACCCTTGTCGACCGTGAGGATGCTTGCATCGCCGCCCCTCTCCGAGCTACCGTTGAGTCCTGCCCTGTAATGTAACAGGACCTCACTTTCCATGCTCCATGAGAAGCATGATTTGACTAAAGGCAGGCCAGATTTTACCTGTTGTATTTCGTTATGTACCGCGGAAGTGCTCCGAATTTATAGTGTGCGTTGGATTCCGGTTGGAACGTTGTGCCTGCTAATTCATAGAGGAAACCTTGTTTTATTGTTTGTGTATTGTTGGGAAATATCCTTGTCACTTATTTTGTTGTAAATTAGCTGGTAAGATAACCTTTTGGCTGGGGTCCCCATATTTTCAGTTAGGATGTATTAAATAACCATTTGTTTTGTACTTAACTCGGACTTATTTCATTGTCTTGCTAATAAATGTAAATTTGTGAAATTAATTCGAGTTTCTTTGATGTAATATAAAACCACTGGTCTTCAACCAGTGACGGCGAGTGCTGAATGTAATTTATTGTAAAGTCAAAGCATGTTTCCCAGTTGATCAAGCCCTAAGAGTATCGGCTTGAATTAGAGCGTTAAACTTTCAGGAGGGTGGCCATTGCAGGTGAGTCATTTGATTTTGAGGCCACCCTGTTTGTACCCGCAGACCTGGGGGGAGCTTGGTGGACGACGCCGAGGCGGAGTGCAGCAAGCCCAGTAGACTTTTGTATAGCTTTTGTAAACTTTCTCGCTTTTGTCACGAAAGCAATTACTTCTCCAAAGCGAGTGACGCCTCGAGCAATATTTTGAGCAAGAGTATAAGGTAAGTTTTCCTGATACACAACCGGTAAAGAAAATAATGCAAATTGCTTCTTAATATCCTATGAGATGTTGTATACAAAACATTTAATTGCTGTTCTAAGGGGCGAACAGATACATGTGGTTGTTCTTGCACAACTTTCTCGCATTGTTAACTACTTCTTCAGTGCGTATGTTTGGTCGACCACTACCTTGCTTCCGGTGTACATTTCCAGTTTCGCGGAAGTTATGGCCCATTCCTGATATAGCATCACTAAATACCTTATATTGTATAACTGCCGCGGGAAACTTCTCATTGAATTCCCTAAAGGTGCCTTCAATAAAATAAATCCAATTTTCATCGACTTTATGAACTAATGCTTCCACATTTAAATAAATCAAAATGTAAGGAATACGAAACTGCGCATGAGATTCCTTATTGGCATGGATGCCAGTATGCTGGTCTAAACTTCCAGCGGCTTTAGATTTTCATACGAGAAACGTCTTGAACTTGGTTTACCCTGGAGCCGGATCAGTTTTGGGTGTTACGTGGTGTGGATTCTCAGAAGATAGCCACTTATTTTCTATGTCATAAACAAGAATGTTGATGCCAAAAACCCCCTATTCCACTTCCATTGTTTCATTGGTAGTATTTGAATCATTAGATATCAATACCTGATTCTGGCTTATATTCCTCCAGTGAAATAAAAAAAGGTGGAATGTTTACAAACTAAATATTTCCGATACGTTTCGCCCACTATTTCGAAATAATTTGTTTACAATGATCACAATAATTTTGCAACATGTCGGAGGTACACTTTGAATAAGCTTCCTTTCCTTGGATGAAAGGTGAGAATTTATATGCTTGTCGTAAGTTTTACAAAACCCCTATGCCATTTCAATAGGATTGTATTAACAATGGTAAGGAGTTAATCTAAGAACCTCATGACCATTCTCTTTCAAAAATTCGTTAGTCACGCAACGTTTGTTATTGCCTTTCCTAAAAGGTTGAATTATACTCCAAAGATGTGTTTTTTGTAATTTTGCCCTTAATTTTGACATTGTGTTTAATCAACCAATCCTGCATCTGATCCTTCTTCCAATTAAGTGAGGGTAACTTTTCCAACTGCACCGACTGATACGGCGCATTGTCCAAGATTACCACACATTTACCAAAAATTTTATTCAGAGCAGAAAGTAACTGATTAACCACCCAATTTTGAAAAATCTCCCCGTTCATGGTTTTGTGATAATCCCCATCGTTATTAGTTGAAGTTAAGAATAGGTCACACCCTTCCAAAAACCCAAATTTAGTTCCCGCATGCGAAACAGTGAAACGCTTTTCCTCCGATTTAATTTTAAACGGATTACTTTTAATTTCAGAATCGTGTACCCATTGTCGGACGCTGGATCCATTTTGATAAATCCAGGTTTCGTCCAGGTACACGAATGTTATATTTTCACTAGAATTTTGATATTGCAAGAATTTCCTCAAATAAGTAATTTTTGATGCAACAACATGTTTCTGTTCAAATAGAATTTTACGTCCGTTTACATGTGTGTATTTATAACCAATCGATTTTAGAATATTATATAAAGTCGTTTTCCCCTTATCGAATTAGCAATTTTCATGCGCGTCCTTTAATAGTCTAGCCAAAGTAAAGTGCTCATTTATCAAGTGATAATTCCAAATCTGTCGTTGCAAATCTTCCCGAAATGCAAAACTTTTATAGTATGTATCATTTTTAGATCATGGGTTTAATTTCAAAATTGTCCCGCCCAATAATGTTTCTAACAGTTCTTTCAGATACCTAAAACAGTACAAAACCCAAAATTAAACCAACAGTTAAGTTTCATGCATAAATACTTACATCCCAAATGTCACTAAGCCGGGAAAAGATTTCAGTTTCACTGAGGTCTGGCTGTCGGCTTTATAATGCCTGTAGGCCTTTGTAATTTCTGATTTTGTGTAGCCTTTAATTACTTTCGGCATATTTCCTTTAGTATAAATTACAATTTGTTGACAGATAGGTATCCATGACGTCGATGTCCATAAATATTATGCCTAGTGGCAAACAAAGTATGAAAGGACTGACAATATTGCACGTTTAACCTCAAAATGTCAAATTAGACACCTTTGTGAGCCTCCTGTACATAACAGCTGATTCTGACAAAGTGTCAGAAAGAGATTCTAGGAAGTTTTAATTTTATTAAACATAAAAACAAAATTCCATGTCTACCTACCGGGAAAATAACTACTGAACTGTGTATAGCCCCTATTAGATATACCGAGTGATTTTTACTTAGTTAGAAAATGGCGTTTTTCGAAATTGTCAAAATCCAAAGGGTGCCATTGTTTGGAAATTAAATAAGATTTCAAGGAGACTTTGTTATCGTGTGTTAGTTTTAGGCAACTGAACAATCTCAATGAAAATATCTTTCTTCTATAATAGTTCTTTCCTCTGACGGTTCGACCTAGGCCTAATGGGCTCCCCTCTAGCTTTTGCAGCTTCTATAGCAAGTCTACGGCGTTGTGAACCTGAAAGTTTTTTCTCGTGCTTACCTGAAGTTGGATCGGCTTCAGGTTGCGCGTGAGATTGGGGATTTTTCTCGGGTTGTGTGCTGCGCAGAGGATTTGCCCCAATAATATCCGCCACCGAGGAGGGAGAGATTTGACCTAGGTCTGTCTCAGTCTCCATCGGAGAGGGTGTAGACCTAAAAATAAAATCCAAACCTGAGTTAGAGTTTGAATTTTCTGTTTCTTCCATGTTGTTCCCACGAGTAGCTACAGACTAAAAATAAATGGCTTTATACAATGGGGTGCGCCCGGTGCCCCAAGGGAGCTCCAGTAGGGACTGATCATCTAGGCAGCCACGCATTCCTTGTCCTAGTCTCACCACCATAGAATTTAGGTTTATTATTGAGATTGTCTAAGCTGCTTAAGCCTTCGGTTTATTGCTGTGATAGGCTTATCGCCGCCCTACCCATTGCATTTGACCAGCGATTTGCTCTAATACACTGGGCTTCCTCCTATCCGCTACCTGGAGACGCGCCCGATAGGAACCACCCACGGGTCACTCTATCTTAGTAATTTATTAATGTTGTGGAGTGCTTCCATGTCTCGGTCCAATTCTTCAAATTTCTCGCATTTTTCTTAAATTGAGATTGTATTACTGTGCCGAATGCCAGCGTCTTCGATTGAACTCTTTCAGGCTTTCTCAAACGCTACCCTTGCTTATGTAATTTGGTGATTTTGTTTTAACTTTGTACGTTGCGTTTTGCATTGTGTCGTTGCACCGTTGCGCCTACACGTTCGATTAGTATGCTTTAGGCTTAATCGGTGCTTTATTTACCCTGGTAAAATGATATTCACTCTATAATTTTAAAAAATCCTTCTTTTGTCCCTTTAATGTGATTTTAATTGTATTTATGCGGTTATTTGTTTATTGTGTTTATGATCCTGTTGGAAAATTTATTATTATTATTATTAATATAAACGCAGGGCAGAGGACAGGCCCTATGAAGCTCTGATTACAAACAATACTCACAACTTGTAACGCTAAACAATAATTATATAGAACAACTTACTTACTTACTCCTTGGCCTTAACAGTCCTTCAAGGACCATGGCCTCTCTTTCGAGCTTCCCAACTTAGGCGTCTACCAGTTCAGACTAGTTAGATCTGCGCCTGGTCTGGTAGTTCTTTCACTCTTTCTCTTATTCTTCTCCATTCGGTCCGGTATTTTCAATAAGATACAATCTGTTTCATACGCAATCAGCTATTCGATCAGGCATACTAGAAATAAGCGAATCAATGTTAGCTTGTGATATGCTATCCCAAGCTTCTAAAATTCGTCGCTGTATTTACAAATGGAACATAAGTGAAATTGTTTTGCATGAGTCATACGTTTTGAGAAATTACTTTCTTGGATTTTCATCTGAGATTCGTGTACGCTGCTGGCCATTGTACTACACAAATTATTATCATTAAATTCCTGTTTCACGTTCATTTTGATAACAGAAATGAATAGTCCAATTGATCAAATGCAATATCTGCAAAGCGAAATTCGGTTAGGTTACGTTAGTTATGTTTATTTACAAAATTCCTATAACTCAGTTCTAATATTTTTACTTACATTGAATATCTTGAAGAAGCAACTAACACAGTGGATGGTCAAGCAGCATAACTAATGTTGAGCTTGGCCAACCATAAAATATATAATTTTTGTAAAGTTATATTCATTATTACTTCCTTTTACAATAAAGGAAGTATTGGATTCACCCCAAAAATTCGAAATTAAGTTTTCAACAGATTTTCACGTTTTAGAGTTTCCTGAACCCAAAAAACGTATTTTTTCATTGTTCTGTGTGTCTGTCTGTGTGTCTTGCTGTCTGTGAACAGAATATCTCAAAAAGGAAAAGAGGTATGGCGTTGAAACTTCATATATAAGTTTTGTGTACTATCTAGATGCGACAGCAAGCTTTCGAAGAATATCACATTACCGGAAGTAGGTGTTTACTCTTATGATTTTTCAGTTTTTTAAAAAAATTTTTGAAAAACGGATAACGATTTTTTAAAATTTTACATTTTTTTCATTTTTAATGTGTATTGATGTGAGATAGGTGATTTTCCAGTTGAATACCTCTAAAATGGATTTCTTTTGTTTTTTTTTCTATTTTTTTTGTTAAATCCTATTTTAAATAGAACACCCGGTATATTATTACATTTTTAATTCAGCTTAAAATTTCAGAGAAAATTTGTCTCTTGAACTAACGCTCTATTTTGTACCGTTTTTGTAGAATTTGTAATTTTTGATCAATGCTTAAAAAATTAACTCAAATTTTTGGCTAATTATAAGATCACTGTAAAAGCAAGTTGTGTGCGTATAGGTATCACACCAGATTTTTCCTAATGTAATTCAAAAGAACTACTGAAACATACATACAGTGTGTCCTGCAACAGAATATCCATGCTCTTGAGATTATTTTAAATGACTATTTCCCACATGTCTTATTATCCAATGAAAAGCCATGCTTTTTCAAAATTCAACCAATCGTGTGTTTTTGTAATTTTCCCTTGGGATTTTGTCAGTTTCTTTTGCCACTTGCATCCACGGCAACCACCAAATATGTTGCTTTAATCAAGGTGGTATTTAAGAAACGTCATTTAAACTGTCATTGCGCATCAGTATAAATGTCAAAATGAACCGATATTTGGGAAATAGTCCACAAAATGTATTTCGGGTTCATGATTTTGCTCGGAAAATGTTTTACTCACGATTTGTTGTTTTTTTGGCAATGCCCCTCGACAAACTAACTTTGACAAATTCCCTCGCCTTCGGCTCGGGAATTTGATCAAGTTGGTTTGTCTTGTGACATTGCCAAAACAAAATACTTTCGTAAAACATTTTTACCGGCAAAAGCATTTGCCCTTAATACATTATTACTGAAAATATTTGTACCGTCACATATTTCAACTGTTTTTCTAGTAAATGAGATTTAATAGTAAAATTAAAGATAACAGTAGAAACGGTTTTATCTGGCATTTAGTTGAATTCTTAATACTTATTACAATCTTCAGACAAAACTTACGACTCCTACTGAACAATATGGCAATTTTGAGGTACGTAATTGAAATTAGAATTAGTCTTACATTTAATTTGCATTTAATAGTGCACAAATTGATCGTCACACCACTTTCTAGTGACGTTATAATTTGATTAGGTATTTAATTTAAAGGTTAATTTCCATTTTTCGAACAACCGGCTGAAAATCCAATGTGAAACGCAGCAGTTTTGTTTAGCAACTAAAATTTTCACAATAATATTAATTAACATCAGGGTATCTATAAAATCATTTCAAATGGGATGAAATGCAAGAATTTTTATTCCATACTTCATCGACAAGCGATTGACTTGGCTCTCACTTACCACGTTATCTGTAGGTCGTGTAGTACCAGAAGGGTCTATATTAAACCTTCCCAACAAGTACGTAGTTATATTTCTGATTTCATCCCTGCTTTATTATTAAACCTGCAAAATCGATTATGTTTATTTTATGCGTTTTTTGTTAATGTCTGTACTATATTTGTTCTTTAATGTACCTTGTTTTTTTCCCTCAATTCCTCATTGTTCCTTGTTTTTTAATATTTTCTTTTACATGCGTTTTTTTTCTATATATTCCTTTACGAAGTAATAGTAATTTATTATACAAGACGATAAAGTTAAATTTTATCCACGAGTGAATCGTTTAACGTCGAGACGAAGTCGAGACGTTAATGATTCAAGAGTGGATAGAAATAACTTTATCGTCGTGTATAATACAATATTTTTTTCTATAGCAAGAACTTTAACAATTTCAAAAGAAAATAATGACAGTCAATCACATTTCAAAATGTCAGTAGCGAGATTGGGTTGCTACGATAATACAAAGTTGTCATATTTAATTTAAACAAAAGTTAGAAAATTAAATTACTTTATCTACCCTTGATGTTAAAGTGCTACTTTATCTACCCTTGCTGTTAAAGTAAAACTTGACCTTTTGTTTTGAGTTGATAAAAGCACACTTTAACATGTCCTATAGAAAAAAATAAATTACAATGCTGTGGTGTCCTAGAGGGTTCTGACACCATAAACATGTAACAAATCATCACTATGATTACAAAAATGTATATGAATAAAAGAGCTAAAATCCATATCTTACGTGAACAGGTGTGTTTTATTGAATTCAATCGAATTCCTACAAAGTATCAGTAACGTTCCAACATTGTGGTTGGGGCACGTATAATGCTTACACTTAAATTAAATATTGCCATATTTTAGTAACTAATTGTTATGTAAATAACTTTACATGTATTTTTTATAACGGCAGCCATCGCCATGCTAAGCTTGGCCTCTCGCCTTGTTATCAACCTCCTTACCACCAACTTTATCATATGCTGCATCTCCGTTCTTAAATTTAATAGGAAACAAAATCATTAAACCTGCTCCGCTTATTGACTTGCCTCTTACTGCGACGAGCTTGAGATTAATCGATTTTGTTTAAGTCATCATTCGATGTTCGTTCTACAGTTGCTACATTTGAATTTTCAACATAAGATTGAGCAGTTAAGTCACAATAATTATTATTAGAAGTTACATTATCATTCATATGTTCAGGATCTGCTAAGTTATTCTCAGTTGTAAATTCGTTTTGAGTTTGTCTTAATATCTGCCCTTTATTGTCTTCCATAAGATCTCGAAGAACTATGTTTACACAGTAATTTATCAGGCTCCCATTTTTTATTTTTGCTAATCACTTATAATAATGCAGAAGACTAAAAGCCGTGTTTACACAACTAAAAGTACCACGGTTGCATTCGTTTATTTCTATTTTCGGGTTTTTGTAAACAAACTTCCCAGAACTTTTAATAGCGATATTATCACAGAAAACAATTACTTATTACGGCTACTACTTCTGTTTTTTTAAAACTATTGACTCAGCTTCGAAGGTAAGTACATTTTGTTTAATACTCACATCTGCTTATTGAACTCTGCCAAGCAACCAATCCAAACCATAGTGTAAAAGCGTCTCCAATGCTTACGCTAAATCAAAGACAAGAACAGACGCTACATAACCTATATTTCTGCAAATTTTTATGCGTGGCCTCTTCGCCCAGTAGAATCCATTTATTATGGTAAAATCAAACAACAAGCTGGTAAATCATACTGTTATGGAAGTGATTAAGCGGCAACTTATGACATGTGATGAACGACGACAGCAATAATCAAAAAACTTCATGCAGAAAAAGCCATCGATGAATGCAAGTAGGCGAAAGAAGTACCTCGTACTTTGAATAAACAAAAACGTAAGTATAGTGTGCATTGAGCATTGTTCTTTTATATTTCTGACTCAAGTTTAACCTACAGTTAGTAATGAAGATGTTAAGAAATTCCTAGAAGATAATCGAATCACGGTGCGCTCCTGCGAATTCCTTAAACCCAACAGGTAAATCATGCTGTTATGGCAACTTATGACCAATGTGATCAACGACGACAGCAGCTAAAAATGTTGTATTTTAGGTTCATGTTCATGTCCATCGAAGAATGCCGCAAACTCGAAAATGATACTAATAAGCAAGCAAATTCTGCTGCGTGGTACCAATACAGAGCTGGTCGAATTACGGCTTCAAAATTTAAAGGCGTTCACAGAACAAAACTGGAAAAACCATCCCTGTCCTTTATACGTTCAGTATGTTATCCCTTACAAACTCGCTTTAAAACGACGGCTACAGTTTATGGTTGTGAACATGAAAAGAAAGCCCTACAAGCTTACACTAATAAGACGGAGAAAACCCACATACATTTTGGTAGCAAACAATAGGTCTATGTCTAAACCGACAGTACCCACAGATTGGGGCATCTCCGGATGGATATGCCATCTACGAGTGCTGGTCCAAGTTCAGATGACATCCCCATGGACATGCGAGCTATAGGTGTTGGTTCAATTTCCAGTGACATTGTAATAGGCACCGATGATGAAGAGGTTTGTATTTTTGTGAATTATATGGTACAATGTTATGTACCTATTTTGATTATGGATTGCAGCTATGGTGTCACTGTAGGAAACCAGACGACGGCAAACAAATGGTAAAATGTTCTGACAGAAAATGTAGAATAACATTGTACCATTCAGCATGCCTACAATTAAAAAAAATTCCTAAAGGAAAGTGGTTGTGAACGACATTGTAATAGGCACCGATGATGAAGAGGTTTGTATTTTTGTGAATTATATGTTACAATGTTATGTACCTATTTTGATTATGGATTGCAGCTATGGTGTCACTGTAGGAAACCAGACGACGGCGAACAAATGGTAAAATGTTATGACAGAAAATGTAGAATAAAATTGTACCATTCAGCATGCCTACAATTAAAAAAAATTCCTAAAGGAAAGTGGTTATGTGAACTCTGTAAATATAAATAGAATTATTTTGTGTAAATATTTTGATTGTTTATGTACATTAAATAGCTTCTAAATATCCTTTATACTTTATGCATTAAAATTATTTTTCTTACTTAATTTAGACATTAATTATTCTTTTATGTTGTGTAGACAGCATGTGTAATTTTATTGATTGTTAATGTAGCTTACATAGTTTCGAAATATCCTTGTTTCTTATCGTATAGGTACTATTTAATAATTTTTGCTATGAGATATTCTAATTTTGCTTTTTATTAATTGGCCACATGCAGAAAAAGATAATCAAATAATTCTACATTATATAATAAATGGTGGTAGATAGTATTAACGTTAGATCCTTAAGTAAGTAAGTATCGTTTATTGTCAACAGATCAACTACAAAAGTGACATGGACATTGTCAGATAAAAGTAATACCTAATGTAGTACAATATTGTTGTAGTCATAAAAACACTTTTTAATTAAAATGGATTTAAGTTAAATTTATCGATTTTATATGATTTAATATATATATTGGTAGTGAATTGTAGATTTTAATACAATTATATATGGGGGACTTTTTAAATTCAGCACAAAGTAGTCGTTGTGAGATTCTGGGGAAATCACACTTACCACTCCATTGCTATTGATATTGTTTACACCTTTTTTTATTATTCTCCATATTGTTCTTTGTTTATTATCAGACTCCAAGATTTCTTTACTGATTTTTTCTTTTTTTAATTTTAAGATGGAAGAAATTTGAAAAAAGAGCATGTCGATTCATAAAATTAATTTTAAAAATTTGACGTTTCTAATCTGTCAGATTATATTTTTCGTGTAAGTTATTGAGATAAGGGTAATAAAACCTAAAATTGTCTAGCCGAAAACTGGAAATTAAAGAAACCATCGGACATGCGGTATAACGAGCAGTCACAACAATTAATTTGAATATTATGCTTTGTTTTTTATGAAGAGTACAATATTAATAAAAGTAAATCAACAGTTTCACCCTCCAACGCTGTTCGCCATGCTTCTCTTGCGTTTAATATCTCGGAGAGCACAATTTACCGAAAATATGAGCCAGAAAGTGAAGATTGCAAAAACGGAAGTCGACGAAGCAGTCAAGACACTATATATAAAATGTATGTAGCTAAAGAATTTGTAACCATAAAAAATCTAAAAAATGCTTGGTTGAAGAATCTGGAGGAGATTTTTCACATTCAGTTTCTTCCCTAAATAGATTGTGCAAGGAAATAGGCTTCAAATGGCAATGTTCTATAACAGAATATGCATGCACAGAAATTAACTTAAAATTTGCTATACGCAGCAGGTTTTCTTTAACCTGTAAATTCAGTTTAATTTCATATAAGAGAATAAACCCGTAGCAACCTTGTTTTAGAAATTGGCATATGTCAGGATAACCTACAAAACGGAATGTCATTTATTTCCCTAAAATTGCATTTTTAAGAATCGACATACGTATGATTACTAGATTATCACGTGACTCCAAATGGGTATAAATTTGACTATATTTATTCAGGAACGATACCATTCGATTTGCCACAACTTTTTCGCACACTTTGGAAAAGACACTCAGAACTGATAATTAACTAATTTTTTTAAATTTCATTTAAAAAAGTAGGCTTTTTTAATTAATTTCGGTGTGTTAAGTGCCACTTTTTTTCACTGATGAACGATTCTAATTGGACGTTTCCTTAGTTACCAATCGACGTTTCCTTAGTTACCAGAACTGACCAACGCACTTGACTAAAATGAAGGCAAATACAATTTTATACAAAATAGGCTTGGATGTGAATGTTTAATGAAATTTTAAAAAATCTTATAGACAACTCGTGTTAGCGTGCTTATTTTTCACGCGTGTGAATATTAAATTTGCTGCGCCTCGTTTAATAACCCTCCACACTTGTGAAAAAAGTTGCACTTCTAACACTTGTGGTCTAAATAACTATTAATACTTTTGTAGATATTATTAATATTATTATTAAAGTAAAAATAATTAGATTAACTTTGTTAATAAGATTTATTTCATAATTATACAATTATAGGAGGGCATAAATTTACGAGGGCACAAGAAACTGTTAATATCTGATCTACCACAGCAACACCGTCAGTTTTCTTTTTCGCCAGGAACATGGGCATCGTTTCATGAAGAACTGTATTTTTTTGACGAAGGACTCCAACATCGCGTTTGACGTGTATTCTGAAAAAAAGATATAGGTAGTTAAGATAATTATTGTAATAATATACTTGCACTACCTCACGCTTGCTATATTCCTGGTTGATTCTATATCCCTTGGATCGAGCTGCCGTTATGCGTATCCCTTTTAGAAAAGCAGGGTTAATCACTGTGGCCATATGTAGTCCTACCGAGTCCTTTTATTAAAAAGCCACGATCTGTCAATACAAAATCTCCTGGCAAGAGATTGTTTAAAATCCCACAATCCTCTGTTAGATCTTTATCGCTTATTCTGCCACCATATCCATGTGATATAAATGATATTGATCCAGGAGGAGTGATGCCTACTTAGTACCTTTACCGTATTATGTTGTTTGTACGTAGACCATGTAGTACATTGTACTTCAAGGCTACTTGATTTTTCCACTCTCATCTCAAACAATCGATTATACTGAATCTTGTTGCCAAATGCTACCTTGAAGCAGTTTGGCATTGATTTAATCACCTGATCTCGTTCAGGCCAAATAATAAAAATTTTCATCCGATGATACATAATATTCAATGTGGTATAAAATATTCTGGAAATTGTTTGTACGCTGATGTTAAACATGTATGCCAATAAACTAAAATCTAAATTTAATCCAAGTTTTATCACCGTTATCAAAAATGTGCCTCTAAGCATGTTTTACGTACTGAATTAGGAATAAATATATATAATTAAATGTGAACTGTATATATTGTATGTATTTGGTGTAGCATTTGCCATATAGTAAACGTGTGTAAAAGAATTTTTTTTGTAATGTCACAAATAAAGTATATCTATCTAACACGCAAAACTTTAAATGCGCGCGGACTACAGCGTCATTCTTCATGCTCACGTAAAACTTTTACATTCGCTGGAAAATTCTCACTTTTTTTAACTTGTAGAACAATCTACTATTAATTCACTAGCGATTTAAGAAGAAAATTAACTCGCTAGCATATAAACATTATAAACAGTTACTTATGGAAACTATTATAGAGATAATAATAATAATGGCAGTTTAAAATGACAAAGAAATAATAATTAATCGAGTTATTTAACAATAACAGTAACGGCGTAACTGGAGACTTGAGTTACCACATTTATATTTTTATGACGCTCAACGCCTCAACGCTTAAACCTGAAGAGAAACACAGATTGCAGGCAGCTGATAATTATTTCGGTGGCGCAAATAATTCTCACATATAATCTCATAAGAGCATTAATTATTTCCGCCATTTTTGTTACTGCGTTCCAACAACGTCGTATTAATTAGGACGCCTTCCAGAGGCGAGCGTTTCCTTTCCAGAGACTTTCCATTTGAAAAATTTTTTTTTTGAACTTTTCCTTACTGCCAATCTCTAGCGTGCTTTTAAAACTTTCTTTAGTGCAACAAAAGTTATTAAATTCGTTGTACATTTTAAATGCGGCATATGCCGCGGGTTTCAGCTAGTATGTTATAAGCCAAATTAAATTCTTTCATACCTGTTACAATACTTCTTATAAGTATCAGTTTCAATTTACCTTGCGTGGTGTCTGTAACTATGCAATTTGGCTCAGATAACTAGTCTGTGTGATATCGGCAAGTTATTTAAATTGCCATTTTTAGATACAACATTGCAAAAATTATATACAGGGTGGTCCACTTTTTTGTAGCAGACTTTAATAGTAGGCAGAAAACTTATTTCAAAGTGAAAATTTCATATGAACATGGGCCCTGAAACTCTTTGTTTTAAAGATACAGGGCGTTCAAATTTTCGAAAAATATCGTTTTTTTTACGGTATCTCAACCAGCTGAGATAATTAAACTAAATTTGGTGTGCAACTCTATCCTAAATGCTACTACATTCCGTCACAATATCAAGGCCCTCGATCGACCAGTGGCGGAGATGTGGGGTTTCGCGACCAAGAAATTTAAAAATTCACTAGTACGATCCTATTGAAAATCGAAATTGTTTTTTTCAAAAAAAGCGTTTAATTCTCTACAAAAAATGTCTCATCACATTTTCCCATATTTCCGACGGTTGCGTAGCAATTTTCAATAGTTTGGTCAAATTCATGTTTTTTATTCAAAATAAACTCGAACAATATAAAATAGTAAGTACTCCCCTGTTTAAAGTTACCTCACCTCACTCTTTCTATATTTTTCTTTCAGTTTTTACTTAAATATCTGTATTCTGGCACCTGGCACCTCCATACTCTCCTTTGCCAAGCCAAACGCATCCAGCAATCTCACAGAGATCTCCCAACGTGCAAACCAGTCTTAGAAGTCTTTCAGTTTGTAAAGTACACCGCGTCATAGATGCGCAGAACGCTAGAAACGTCCGGACGAGTCCATTACGTTCAACAAGGTAATTTCCGCTGTTGTATTCAGTTCATTGCCGTTCGTCTGTCATTTTGTTTACATGTTTCCATGACTATTAACCCGTAATAATATCAGAAGGGGTTTGGGCGAGCACCTTACAGTCTGGTAGCTACATAACGCATTGGGGGTTAGTCATTTATTGTCCGTAGCGCCATATTCGAACTTTCTCAGGTCGCACGCGTATTCAAGAGCCTTTGGCCCAGCTATTGTCTAAAATGCTGCCACGACCAAATGGCGAAGGTCCATGGACAGCTTTGGCAAAAATTTACAGCAAAACGGGCAAATTTAGTAATAATTCCTCGCGCGGAATGGAGCTAGTGACGCACGGCGAGTCCTCCCGCCGCGGAAAGCGTTTAGCGAAGGGCGGCCTCGCGAGCTTCTGGTAGAGCTTGTACTTCTTATGACATGCTAATTTATTAGCATTTGAAACCAAAAATAATCAGCATGAAAAGTTTTCCTTTTAAAATGGGAATTTTAATGTGCCCTCTTAAAAGTACCTATTGCTACGCCAGTGATACCCTCTATTGGCGCATAACTGTAGCCACGCCTATGTACTTCTTGCTTTGAAGCCACT
>CALNHX010013289.1:0-18470 GCA_940337035.1 Agriotes lineatus
CCTGCTTGCCGCTTGAATTGATAGGATTGATAGTGGTATCAATCGAAAGCGAATGTGTTGCTTGTCTTAGAAAACAATAGAAGGCTTAAAGTACTATGAAGACAACTTTCAAAAGAGAAGATAATGTTCCTAAAGTTTAAGACTTACATGGCATAATGAGTGTCTAACGACAGGATAGTAGCAGTGTAATTAAAACTGGGAGGATAAAAATTCCATCCCAGTGGAACGAAACTCTGGTCATTCTAATACACAAGTCAGAAGACGTAACAGACCTCAGTAGCTATAGGCCAAACAGTTTTTGTCTTATCACGTGCTTATAAACTTTTTACCAAAATTATATATAATAGCTATTAAAAGCTTAGCTATAGAAAAATTTGGCTAATATAACAAGTTCATTGTTTTAATATTCGTAATAATATTTCGACTGCGAAAATGGATTCGACTTGGTGAACCAACTAAAAATTTTATCAAAAAACCTTAGATACCACCGCTACACCACGATTATAAAAAATATCCATGAAAATGCGACGGAAAGTGTAAGGCTTCATGAAGACACACACGAATTTTACATCAAACGAGGGGTTCGTTAAGGTGACACCATTTCGCCGAAATTGTTCATCGCACTCTTGAAATACATATTATGTAAACGAGCAAACTTATACGAACTTTGTCCGAATATAGACGGTCATCTGTCATTTATAGACAACATAAAGCACTATATTCTCTGCAAATCTGAGAGTAAGCAGTTTTCACCATGCAATGTGCAACAGACTTTATCAAGCCTCTTCAAAGGTCAGACTAAACACTAATAACTCAAGAACTCAAGCGATGACCAACCTTATTCTGAGAGATAGCGTTTCTATAGCTAGTTTGAACCTCGCCAAAACAACAGCCTACAAATATTGAGGTGATGAAATTTTAATAAGCAGAAACAACCAAACTTGTGAACTACAACGTAGAATATGGTTGACTTCGGATATTAACATTATATCAGTGCATACATTCGTCATGAAGGTGTTCATCCTTGTGTTGTATCAAGACATTAGGTCTACAAACACGTAGTCTACAATGTTGAGCTATTATTTATTTTTGAAACGAGAGTCGACAATAGATTTAACATAGTTTCCATTTGCTCCATTAGGGCTTTTTCAGTATTTTTAGTTCACTTTTTTCGTTTGATTATTTTACCTTCGTATTTTTGTGGCTATGGAGTGGTAATTGACATTGACCAATGTTTTAATAATACGCAATATCATGAGAATTAACTAATGGTAATCTTGTTACACTTTATAATAAGCCAGATAAGCGAGCCGTGGATATCCAAAAAAGTTCTGTAATCAATCGCGGTGGACGGCCCAGCTGAACTACTCCAGAGGAGATAACAAGTTAACCCTAGAACCACAAGGTGGCGTAGCAGGCGACCGTCGGAATTAATTTTCCACGCTTGTGCTAACGTATTTCGATGCACGTGCCTGAGCGCTTTGTTACCTTCCGCATTTGCAGTAACATACTGATAGTCGAGTGTATTTTAAGGAAAAAAATGCCAAGGTGTGTAGTGCAAGTTTTTTAATATATTCACATTACATATATTTTATTTATTTTAGAGCTTCACATTCATTAGTATGGAGTCAAAAACACGTAGATTAGACGATGCCGGAACCAGTTATAGTACCTATGAAAGAAAACCCCCTTTACGAGATTCTGAGTTAAAAAAATATTTGTATAAAAATATCAGTGACCCTGACGATATATTGGAAAGCGAGGAGAGTGAAAACGAAGATGTTATAGAAACCAACGATATCGAGAATGGTGAATTTGATGCGGTAGATCCAGATATAGAAAATTATGATTTACCTGAGGCAGCCATACAATCTACAAGCAAATGTAAGCAGCAAACAAAGAGTGTGATGTACTCTAAAAATGGACATAAATAACACGTAAATAGTTTTCACGTCAAAAACACTAGAACTTTCAAGAAAAATATAATAGTTTACCAGGGCCAAAAGGTCCAGCCAAGAATATGACTGATGCAAAGAAGATATGGGACCTATTTTTTACGGACGAACTTTTAGATATAATTGTCAAGTGCACTAATGATGAAATTGAAAGAAAAAAGATTCGTTACAATACACAGCAGTGGTACATTGGAGCAACAAACCGTGTTGAAATAAGTGCACTATTTGGACTTTTATATTTGAGCGGGGTTTTGAAGAAAGCGCATCTTGCACTGGACGATTTATGGTCACCGCGTTTGGGACCTGTGTTTTTTAGGATTCCCATGAGCAAAACTCGTTTCGAGTTTCTGGTTAACTGTTTGAGGTTTGACAATAAGAAAACAAGGGCTGAGCGAAAGAAAAAAACAAATTTGCTGCCATAAGGAAAGTTTGGGAAATGTTCGAAATAAGTTGCAGACAAAACTACACTCCGTCAGAATATGTAACTATTGATGAGACGCTTTTGGGATTTAGAGGTCGTTGTTCCTTTAAAATGTATACCTATCCCTAACAAACCGGACAAATATGGTCTGAAATTGGTAACAATGTGTGATGCAGAAACATATTACATGTGTTCTGGAAAACCTTATATTGGAAAACAGAAAAGAGAGAGCCAATATTCGATTCCCACATAATATGTTCTAGAGTTGACTGAAACTATACATGGGACAAACAGAAACTGCACGATGGATAATTGGTTTACTTCTTACGAGGTCACAGAGCAAATGTTAAAAAATAAACTAACAATAGTTGGGACACTAAGAAAGAACAAACTTGAAATACCAAAACAACTAGTGGAAACTATTATCTACCATGCACCACTATGCTGATATTGATGAAGAGACGAAAAAGCCTGAAATAATATTATCTTATAACCAAACAAAAGGCGGTGTTGATACGTTCGATCAACTATACCATTCAACCACAGTCTCAAGGAAGACCCGAAGATGGCCACTTCAAATTCTGTATGCCATGCTAGATACAGCAGGAATAAATTCATATGTGATTTATAAATGCAACTCACGTAACACCAAAGTACAGAAACGGTCTGATTTCTTGAAAAAACTTACCTTCTCCCCAGTTGAAGATCATTTGAAGAACAGAATGAACAATGATCGCCTACCAAGAGAAATTAGAAGTCATATTCGGCAAGTTTTGAATTGTGAGGAACAAGAAGACGCTACACAAAGACCAATAGAATCCCTAGGTAGATGTGAATTTTGCCCTCGAAGAAAGAACAGGAAAGCCCGGAATAAATGTCAACATTGCCATAAAAGCGTATGTGCCGAACATCGTCTCAGCATTTGCGTTGATTGTAAATAAGGATATTTACTAAAAAATGGTTTCATAATTATATAGTTATGTATTTGTTGTTTTAGTTTTTAGGTTACAAATGATTTAGAAATATGTATTAGTAATATGTTATCATATTTCTTTAAAATACTTTGATATATGTCTTATTATTTTTAAACCATTTAAAATAGATATTATATTTTTCCAATGTTAAATATCTACATGTATTAAAATAAACATTATGTATATTTAAAAATGACTTTATTTTCGACAATCCAGATAAGCAATAATGCTATTTTGTGCAGGCGTCATATACGACACCACCTTGTGGTTAATGTACCGTTAATTCCACCTTGTGGTTCTAGGGTTAACACTAAAAGGATCAAAACCAAATACGGGCGCTATAAACTTGATTGTTCAACAATTCGAAACCCTAAGTTGGAAGATTCTCTGGTGATCCCGACTTACCTTAAAGGGAGATACTTCAAAACTACATTTATCAGACGCACACTCTTTGATAAGCTAAACCTGTTATAAAACAGAAAGGGGCATAGGTACGTTGCAATTATAGCCAACATGCAGACAAGAGGGTAGTTCATCGCACAAAAATAAAATATTGTATCTAAGGTATTTGAAGACAAGGTACGAATGCAATTGAGTCAAACCCAATACTAACCCCGCGGCGTGTATATAGTTCATAGCATAATGTATGTAATTTATAATTTCAAATGTAAGTGCCATACTATATATAAACAAAGCGCAAGGTATATAGAAGACACGTATCTTATTAATACATAAATGGTAAAACCGGAAAGCAGGAAATTTTCAATATCGTCAATTCATAAACTTATCGTGCCGATACATTTTTGAGTTCCGGCAAAAATATTTGGTTAGAGTAGAAAGTCTTCGCTTATCTCTTGAATCCAGCGCCGATAAAAAGAACAGTCAAAGTGGCTTCAGCCTCGCCTAGCTGCTTGATAGAACGGTACCAACCTAGACATATCGTGCAGACTACAAAAGCGAAGTTAAAGCTCAGCCATAAACTAGAAAATACAAATAGCCATCTAATGAGATCTGAAATTCATCCAAAAAGAAAAGAAGGACCTTCTACACGAAACTCCGAAAATCTAGAAGATTCTAGAACACTAGAAAAATTAGAAAAAGCCCTGTAACCGCTAAGACACCATTAGCGTATAGATTTCTTTGGGAAAAACTACTCACTTTATGTGTATAACAGCTTAGTTTTCCAATCTGTGAAAGAGGTGCCGATTTATCAAAACCCATCAAAAACTTCCGCCGTCTTCACATAAATCCACTTACATTTATAATTACATTGCATTATGATTTAACGATGGGAATTGGGAAAACATAAAAGAGAGCAACTACCGAATCACAAATTCTCCCTGAAGGGCAAAATGCGAGGTCTCGTAGATATGGCTGATGTGGTTTTTAACAGTTCGGCTGCAAGTTCTTTCAATAAAAGACAATCATAAACTGGTTTACAACTACATCGGGGCGAAAAATTACTAGACTACTTGAAAGAAAGTTCCTCAATGACCTCGTCATAATTCACAGTGGCAATAGGATAAATTCGTGAAATAGAGCAGGCAATATGCCCAACATAACAAGTTTGATCAACCAATACTACACGGAATATCACTCTAAGATTCGAGGAAATAAGCCAAATACTGCAACAACTGGAAAGACCTTGCAGATAAATTCAACCAAGTGGCACAAGTGATGCTGCCTTACAATCTGCATGCTTTAAAACTTGGTAAATAAACCTAAATCTCACTAATGGGATTATCTTCCCAAAACGTCAAACTAAACAAACTTCGCCCACAAACAGGCAAGTATGCAAACTACCAGAGTCAGTTAAACGAAACATTTTCAAATGGGTCTTAACAAAACTAGGAAATATCACATAACACGAAACGGAAAATTGCAAGAGGCCAACTGAAACGTACTCCTGCAATTCTGAACGTAATCGCATCCCCGATAAGTAGTTTTTAAGATGAAATTAAGATGAGTTAGATCACTAGGGCTAACGATAGTAAATAAGGCAAAAATAGAAGCTAACATTAAAAATTACCGCAACATACTATCGGCTTGTTGACTATTACCTACTTCCTACAATTTGATTAATAGAAATATTGTTTCGTGAATCTGGTACATTGAGTACTAAAGCACTTTCCAGAGTTGTCGCTTTTATTTTTCTGGTAAGCGTGGAATTTAGTTTTCCTTTCCTGTAATATCTTGTGTCCCGTGTCGTTGTACCTCCGCCAGATGGGCGCCAATGACTATGAGGCCAGAGGGCACCGTTATATATTAGACAACATGATTCCACGGGTAGACTGCGTAATGGTGAGGGGAGGCATATCATTAACGGCTGGTACCGAACTGCAGAATAGGTCCCAGGGGAATACTGATTGGTGAAAGATACGCTGATGATATGTTAGAATAGTATGTGGTACTCTTTGCGCCCTTTATTGAGCAAGAGTTTCTGTTTTTGCAGAATAACATCAGCCCTCGTGCTGCCAGCGTCGTCAAAAAATACCGTGCAGAATTTGGAATTAATGTTTTACCAGATAAAAACCCTGGTATCAATTCTTTCTAACATGGCAACTTGACAAAGGGGTCCAGGGTCACCTACACCGTCCCACAAATTTAAGAGCGCTGGAAATGGCGCTCCAATGAGGAACGGGAAAGGATTCGCCAGGAATACATTGTATATATATCAAATACGAAAAATTCAGTTTTATTTGTGATGCGATAATTTTTCTCTATAGGTTACTTAACTTGACGTTACAAACCAATTAACGACAATACAACAGAGTCCGAGATATATGAATATAAGAATTTTTGGAAACATCTCCATTACAGGGCATCGGCTTCTCCTCTTTGAGGTGCAACATAGTTGGCACAAGCTTTTTTGTTGTTGTTAAAATTACTGGAGTTTGAATTCAGAGATTTTGGATTAAAAACAGAGGCTGTACCAGTGTACCATGGAATTTCCTGCACGTCGTAATATTCTAAAGAAAAGCAAAGGTAGGTTACGGGTATCTTCCCAGACGCCAAGTACTCCACTAGTATCGAGTCCCACAAATTGTTACCAGATGTCTAACTAATATGACAGATACTCCAGATTGAGGGTCTACGAGGTCACTATCGCTGGCCAGTTAACTCAGTGAAGACGGCTGGTGTCGAAATGAAATACGCAAATTACTTTTAATTATTAATGGGTCCAACAGACTTTTGATTACGACCAGGGTGCCAAGATGGTTTCCAGAACCCATAAACTCAAGTAAGGTAGTTCAATGCCGATCTATTCTGAATGAAAATCACACGAAGCTGGCTGTAGCACCGAAATCAGACAAGTAATAATGGTAGTAGTGTATAGTCGTACATATTAATAATAGTTAAATACGTCGTGTGTACCCCAAATCACACATTATGCTAAAATAGTGTGCCGAAGGTGTTATAGGTAATACACAATTAAACGTAAAAATACAAACAGACTTCCGTTTATTTCGACACACAAAAGTAAAACCACTGCTTCAAAGTTGAATATCAGAACAGTTGAGGCTGTATAGTAATAAAATTGAGCAAAGCTGAAATCTGAGAATTTTTGAGGGTTGATGACGCAATTATCACAGTAGCAATTTAAAATATACGTTTAACAACTTCTCCCGGGCTGTTTTTCCTCCCAGAGCATTAATTAGCTCTGGACCGACGAATGCATCACACCAACAAGTATTTTATTTGATTTGTTATAAGAAGCAGCAAGGACTTGTGTATGTGTTTCTAGTCTTCTGTTGTAATGTTGACCAATTTTTACTGTGAAAATCATACGACACTCATTAATGACCAATAGTAAAATTAGTTCACTAGCCGTAACCAAGACAACAACAAAATTTCTTGGACCTTGTTTGTAGGTAGACATTACTTCTTTTTAGGGTGTATCGTTACGATTTTCTTACCGAATCTGCATTCGAGCATTAATTCATATCCGGAAATTATTTTTCGTGCATTTAAACAACGTCCTAATTTGCCCTTGCGTCCCACTCGGCCAAATTAATACGACGTTGTTGGAACGCTCTGAAAAAAGTTACGGAACATACTAATGTTCTTATGAGATAATGTGTGATATTTTTTTAAGTTAAATGCAAATATTAATTTTGGTTCATTAATTGCACAAGGATAAGCTCAGATATAAAATATTCGTTCACTCAATTGTATAAACATAGGAATAGCAAGTATAGAAATAAATTGTAGATTGTGTTTAAATAATTACAAAATAAATCTTGAGTAATATGTACATAAAAATTCTAGCAGAAAATTATTTCGACGGAGTGGTTCTGTGTTTTGGTGATTCTGGACGGTTGACAACCCAATCTGCACGTCGGTTTGCTGGGTTGCGATTTCTGGACGGACTGGAAGTAGGTACGGGGGACTCGAAGCTCCAATCCGTTCGGGTCCCGAAATATGGGTCTAAAAAAGCTATATTTGAGCCGAAAATAGGTTTGGTAGGCAGTTTTCCCGCGTATAAATGCCATGCCATTATGTGTTTTACGCTTCTGGTGATGAATTACGCATTGCGGGTCGTGCTACTTTTTTGGTAAATAAGATTGGGCTCCCCGGAATAACATCAACATGCAATTTTCACCTCGTATAAATCCCGTCTAATGGCCGCTGTGTTTTCCAGCGAGCACTGCAAGGCTTCGTTGGACTACCAGGATAGCGTAGTTGGACCAGCAGTAATTTTGTTGCAGGTATGCTAGTGGTATAGCAAGTTTTTAGGTTACAATGACCTCGATGATTTGGTTTATTACGGTTAAATTAACCTAGTGGACGTCGGATGGTGCATGCTTTTTAAAAGAAACATTCAAGGAGTCGAGCTCTCGACACAAGGTTGAGCTAGGTCCAGGTCAGGTACATCCTCGAACAAAAAGTTGAACTAGATCAGGCTAAAGTAGCGGCTCAACGAGTCGGGCCTTGCGACACAGGGTTGAGTTAGGTCAGGAAGGTATTGGGAGAAGGAAAGGTCAGGGACTCAAGTCTCAACTCTCAAAGGTCTTGTACTGGTTGAGCTGTCCGGTTATACATCCTCTAGTCTCTCGTTATCTTGCATATTTGTAGAGGAGATGGGGGAGGAGTGGCGCCGAGCGTTACTGCACGCTTGTCTGCGCATCGCGGCTTGGAGTCGGCTTATCGGAATCCACGTGGTCTGAAGATACGTACGTTGATTGTAACTTGAAGAAGCGTCGTAAAAACTTTTGGAATATTATTTATGCTTAGGTAAATTTGGTACTGGCGCTAATGTTATACTGTAAACCGTGCAACCCCTTCCGCGTAAACACCAGATTTTTTTAAATTCTCCCAAATCAATTGGCCGATCCTTTTACTAAATTCATGTGTATGGGATTTAGTCACTTATTCTGCAACGGCATATATGTTAGCATCCAGTCTAAAAATGTTTACTTTTATTGTTTCAAAGACGAATGAAGTATTGTAATTGTGAAAAAATCACCTTCCGAGATTTTTCTTCAGATCTTCACGCTTTAATCAAAACATGTTTCCAAATTTTGTTTTTTTCTGCCTTTCTATCTGTCGATATGTCTGTCGGTCTGTGTTTCTGTTGGAGGAAGACAATATTTTGCAGGCGGATTAAATGTTTACCTGTTCCGAAAACTTTGGAATTCTGCAACTAGCTCAGGAATTTATCCATGATGACAATAGTCATATTTTGAAACGAAGAAATATAGGCTGAACATCTTAACTCTAAGAGTTGTCATAAATTTAGTTTATTTTTATTATTAATATTAAAATTGCATTGTTCACGTTACAGTTGACTGAATTTGTGGTTTTCAATAGAATTTTCCCAGTTATAACAGTTAGTTCCCGAGTGGCGTAGCTTGAACAAGCGTCCACGTTCGATCAGCAGAGTTAAGCAACGCTGTCTCTGGTCAGAACTTGGATGGGAGTTCCACGGCTGCATCTCTCGGCGCCTCGTGGTACGGCTATCACGGAAAAAAGTTGGTCCCGGCGGTCATACAACATCATGACAGTCGTTAGTGGGGTTGGAAGTCCTCATAACTGCACAGCGAGGCCTATAATTGGCCTAACGGCTGTTGGCTGAGTGCAAATTAAATTAAATTAAATTAAATTATTTTAAATGGCTCGTATGGGCTCACGAACACCAAACCAATACTTTTGCATTAATATTTAAGTCTGAAAACTCTGCCAAGGATAACGCTACCTAAAGCTCTAACATCAATTTATGCACACCCTGTAGTATTTTATAAGTTGTTCGAAGCACTATTGTTAATAAATAATTTTCTTATAATTTTTATGTACGCAACAATTAAAGATACGGTATTAATTTAAGCGCATCCTACGTTAGTCTCACATTTTACAATTTCGAATTTGTAGCTTTCTCATGAGACTCAGGAGGATGTGTGGGATCACGCTTAGCAAGCTGCAGCCTTTCATTGTTCCAGATGATGCAGAAGGCGGCATTTGAAAGAGCGGCAAGAGTAAAAGCAGCTGAACCGCAACAATGATGCGGCGAATCACTCAGCCTGATAACACCACCTAATCATCTAATCAAGGTGTCAGAATGTTTAATTTGCCGAAGACCGTTGTCTAACTTTCACGATGAGTGTGCGACGTCTGCAAAATTTTCGCCGATCTATTGACCGGCCATAAGATCACTGTCACTGTTATGAGAAATGCAAACACAAGTAAATAAATAGCCTTCTTGAATGAGGTAGGTGGAATGTAATACAGTAGAAATACAATATGAATAGTGAATATTTCAAAAGTATTTCCGAAAGTGAAAATATTAATAGAATTACAGTAGGCAATTTATATAAATAAAATTCATTACAGATTTTTGTATATTACTTCAAGAGGTTTTAAAGAGCTAATAACTTTGTAATACTAAAATAATGATAGTTAGGTGCCAACCTTACAGAAATGAAAGTCATGCAGGTCCATAGTTCGTAAGGATATCGATAATTGTTTATTACAAATACTCTCATGAGCATCTGTTAAAGCAAGCATTATTGCAGTATATTGTAGATATAAGCCGGGAGTGAGTTAAAAATCCGAAACCTACTCGCAAAACAGTGTGTTATTTAACGAACAAATTATAAATATACTTTTTATATAATAGCCCTGTTGCCACTAAATCTATTAACTATTCTATCAGGGATTACTTCTCCCTTCTCTTATAGCCTGTATACACTCATTGCATGGAGTCGGTATAACTATTTAAAAGCGTTTGTGAAGCGGATTTATACGAACAATTTGAATTTACTGCTAGGAAAAGTGCTGACAACGCAATAATTGCTATGGTATACATAATTTATATATTTGTTTGCATTTTTAATTTGATTCACAGCATCTGTGCACCAAGACCATAAGAACTACGTTTTTAATAATGGTCGTTCTGCATATTGCAAACCGGTGCAGCAAGAAGAGCAGCAAAAAACTGCAAAGTGTATGAAACTAGTTGTTATCAGATAAGTCGGTCTTCGAATCGAGCATTTGGAATATAAGGTTGATGAAAGTACTGGGACGGAAAGTGCTAGTTCGGAAGGAAGTGATTTCCAACAGAGAAAACGCAAGAAAACTAAAAAGTTTTAACAGACAACACCCAACAGAAAAAATAGGGATTTCAGTGCTTGATCATCAGCATCAGGTAGTGCAGTGAAGCAAAAAGAGTAAATGAAGGAACCTCATTAGGCAATAGCGATTGTGAAAATATTCGAATACAAATTAACAAGGACGCAATGTTTGATGATATTATAAATCAAGTAGTTGCTGCTGATTCCATTTTATCCGATGGAGAAGATGAACAGGACAATACCTAAAGGATTTTCAATTTTTGGAACCACAACCCGGAATAGTTTCGAAACTCAATATCCTTCAATATCTATGTTGGTCAAAAAGTGAACTATATTACAACAAACTACCGTTGAAGACTTGGCATTTTTCTGACAATGAGAAGTACACAGCAGAAGATGATGGATTATATAAAATTAATCCACTGAAACATAACATTTAAAAGCATATTACACCTGAAGATTTTTTTTTATCGATGAAACTTTGTTGCCTTTCAAAAGTAGACTAAAGTTCCAACAGTATATTTCCAATAAGAGGCATACATTTGGCATAAAATTATGTAAATTGTGCTTAAATGGAGGGTACCTCCGATTTGAAAGGAAGAACTGTATGTGTAGACAGTTACTACACTTCTGCCTAGTTGGCAAATAAACTGATAGATAATCAAACCTACATCTTAGGAACGTTGCGAAGTAATAGGAAGAATACTAAAAGATGTAATCAACACGATACTAAAAAAGGGTGAAATTATAGCAGAAGAAATCAATTCGGGCTTAGTTGTTGAAAGGTGGAGACATACAGGCGACGTATGACTTCAAAATTAATCCCTGAAAGGGTAACTGTTCCAAGAAACGTAAAAGTATTATTGAGTATATTGACATATCAAGGTAAGCAGTCACTTACTAGTTCTAAATCATATTTTAATGTTTATTTATCAGATCAGATGAAGTCTTACAATAGCTTTTTGAGGCGTGGTAAAAGTGATACCGCAGACTCGCGATTGGATTGACTATTGGAGCTGCACTAGTAAAGGCACACTGGCTTTACCAAGAAGAAACCAAGGCTACCATTAGTTTTCCTAAAGCATATAGAATCATCCTATATGTATTTCAGAGCAGTTCAGTGCATATACGATGCGCACTGTGGCTTCAGACAAATCCAGACGTGGTGCACAACATTTGTGCACCAGAGTCCGAATGGATAAAACGTTGGTGCACAACGTATACCTACGCACCACGGCAGTCTACGTGTTAATAAAATTTAAAAAAAATAATAGTTATACGATTGCCATTGCTCAACGAATTTTTAAGACACCCATAATAAACAGCCAGTAATAGCTGTTTGTATACCTAGACCGCGAAATGACTGGCGTACGGCGGATGGTTTTGCCAGCGAGACGAACTCAAGTCCTCCAAATTATTCCGGGGCAGCCAAACATTTCGCGAACGTGGCACATACAATATATTTTGTGCAATCGCAATGCATTTTGTAATCAATGTTTTTTGAAACTGTGTCGATAAGTTTGCTGCCGCGAAATTCGTTTTCGCGGCCGTCAATAATAACGACCGCGAAATAGTAACGGCCGCGAAAACAAATTTTGCAGCCGCGATGAAATCCGCAAAAATAAAATCTTAAGCACGGTTGCACAAAAAAGTTCTTTATCTACGGCTACTGAAAATGGTTTCCTTAGCCTTTGTTTCAATGTAGAAGATCACAGTAATCTACACATAGACGGAATAAGCAGTTTAAGAATGGTCACGTGAAAATTAATTTGCAAACTAGTCCAAATTAAGGTCCCGGGTGGTGTAGCTTGAACAAGCGTCCACGTTCGATCAGTAGAGTTAAGCACCGCTTTTTCTGGTCAGAACTTGGACGGGAGTTCGACGGCTGCCTCTCTCGACGCCTCGTGGTACGGCTGCCACGGTAATAGTTGATCCCGGATGTCATAATAACATCATGACAGTCGTTAGTGGTGTTGGAAGTCCCCATAAATGTATAGCGACGCCTGTAATTGGCCTAACGGCTGTTGGCTGATTACGAAATATTAAAATAAAATAAAATATAGCGATTAAACTGTTTAGATATGCTGCAGCGAATTACTGAGAAGAAATCAGTTTTTCACTGATAGAACTTTCAGATGTACCACTTTATCTATATTTTTGCATTCACTGTTAAAATACAAATAACAGCAGACCTAATTCTGCCAAATAATACTTGTATGCTCTTTAATTTTAATAGGAAACTAAAGACAAGTCTTCTTTAATGCCACATTTCTCTGCTAATTTTACAGCAATAAATTTTATTTGATACAAATTAGATTAAACCGTAATAATATAATGTACTGAAATAATTAAACCGTTACTTTAATTGTTTACTGCGAAAGAAACGAGTACCTTCTCGCTTGCAGTATGGAAATTGCTGTATTAAAATGTAAGAAAAACAAATGCTAGATCGCGTCTTTCAGTCTGAATTGCAATGGTTCGATGATTCCCTCAGCAAATTAGTAAATACTAGCAGTCCAGTGAGACAAATGTCTCATTTAATAAAACAAAAAAGACCGTCCCGGACGGACCAGCGTCCCGCACGGACGGAAATCACGTGATTTCTCGAAAACCGGAAGTGTCACGTGACTGAAATTTGGTTCCTGACCTGACATGACCATTCCAAACATATAACTTTCATAACTTTTTTCTCTATCTCTTACGGTTTGGCTGCTGAAACAGCGTCCCGGACGGACGGACGGACAGACAAGTCTATTATATATATGGATGTAGTCGCGTCATTGTTCGACGGTGTGCCGCTCCCTTGAGAATGTGGTCTCGTCCCTGCTCGCGTGGATTCCATTAAATATAGCCCAAAATTGGCGGCCTCTCTAGAAGCGCTAATTAATGACAAATACACAACGCATTAGTAAACAATATAGAGCAAATCTAAAGTTGCCTACCTTCTCTAATGGAAGCGTCGATAACTTTTACAACTGCGTCATGCTGTTTCTGGAATCTCAAATCCATATTACAATCGTTTTATAAGTGAGCGACTAGTCCCCACGAAATAAATATCAAAACCAAACCGATAAATCCGTAAATTAACGTTTACGACGATTAATTCTGCCACGTTCAGAATTATAAAATCAGCTTTGGCTTGGGTTACGAAACTCGACCATTCGAAGTGCGTTCTGGCAGCAGAAGGACGAGTCGCTCTGTCTGACATGATATCTTGCGCAGACAAAGTGCGTTCGCATAATGAAAATACTGTCTGTATGCGTTCGGAAATCAGAAAATAATAGCAATTCAACTAACGCGAAAGTAAACCGTAACAATCAATTTTATTGTTGCCAAGCTGCCATATTTGTTCTGAATTATAGTAAAACGAATAATAATATAAGCAATGATACAAAATAGACAAACATTGAATAGTAGTTCAAGCAGTATTTATATTTCTCTTTCTTAGGGTTACATTTTTCTAGAGATCGTTGACAAAGGCAATGCTTTTGTAATCAACTGAGAAAACAAGAGCATAAAATTATTTTATCTTCATCGGTTTTGTTATAGACTACTAACCAAAATAATTTTAGTATCGTTAAGAGTTTTATTACCGCACTCAGTGCGGTAATGGATAGATATTACCGCGCTCTGTTTATACATATAACAAATACATTGAGCCAGAATTTATTGATGAAGATAACATATTGAACAATACACGTTTACTTACGGCACAGCAAGGCTCGACTGATTGCCGCAAAACTCGGCTCACCGCCTCGTTTTGTCAATCAAACTCGTATCATTAAGATGGTCATAATCAAACTTGTATTACTAATATCTATAAATCATCGCTCCTTATACCTATTAATATTTCTAATTTAAAATGTATTCTATGAAGTGAATATCGTTTCGATATTTAATGTGATCTAGAATACGAAGAAATGCACGTTATTAGCTTAAGCCATTTGGTACAGCATACAACAAAATTACAAAATTAATTTTAAGTAAAAGGCAAATAAAAATAATTCTATATGTAACAGAATTCAACAATAATTGACATTTATCAATTTTTATTAGAAAATAAAATAAAATATCAATCAAGGTAACAATTTAATTCTTTGATCAAGGATATCTTCGAAATGAATGATTTTAGGACATATGTTTATTTGAGTTTTTCTCTTATATTTATTTTAATGAATGCTGAATTGGTGGGCAATTGTTTGTGTGTGGCACATATTAATATTAGGTCACTTTTGCCGAAAATCGGTGACATAAACTATTTACTGGAGCAAAAGGGATATGATATTTTAGCATTATCTGAAACTTGGTTAAAATCTGATATTACCCTTTCTCATTCGAAATATAACATTTTCCAAAAAGATCGAGACGCTTGAGGTGGTAGAGTTGCAATTTATGTAAAGAATCACTTGAATGTAAAAATATTCAAACAAATGAGAATATTGAGCAATTGTGGCTGTCATTAAAAATCAATAATGAAAGTTATGTTTTCGGGGTTGTGTATAAACCACCTCAATTTAATTATAAAGTTTTTGTAGATGAGGTTGAAGAATCCATTTGTTTGTGTACTGAGGCTTCAGATAGGGTTATTTGTCTGGGTGATTTTAATATAAACGTTTTGGAATTTTCTGGTTCGATTACGCAATACTTAAATTATATGTTAAATACATTATGTTTAAATCAAATTATTACAGAGCCTACACGAATATCTGGAAATAGCAGTACTTTGATAGATCTCATAATTACAACGGATAACAGCTGCATTATTGAAACAGGGGTGTGTGAAAACGAGTTATCCGATCATGAGACAGTTTTTTGCAAAATATCAACTTGTGAGTTCGTCAAGCTAAGTTCTATTATACGCACATTTCGGAATTTTAAATATTTTCATTTTAATGACTTTTACTGTGACCTACAGAAGTTACCTTAAATCAATTGTTTTATGAGCGGGATATTGATACTAAATGAAACATTTTCAATTATTATATTACATTTATTTTTGATTTTCATGCCCCGTGGATAACCGTTAAAATGAAGAACAAATCAGCACCTTGGTTTACTGATAATGTTAAGTTACTGATAAATCTTAAAAATAAGGAAAAATCAAAATATAAACAATCTAATCTATAAAAGTTTGCGTAATTTTACCAATCTTGCAATTCAAAATGAAAAGAAAGCGTACTTCGAGCATATACTTGGGATTTGAGGCACAAATGCTATTTGGAAGGGGCTAAATTTAATAAATATAAACATTAAAAAACAAAAACACTCAGTAATGTACAAGAAGTAAATGATTTTTTTGTAGACTCTATACCTCACAGCACTTCTGATCAAATGCTTCTAGATTTTTATCGTAATAACGAACTTACATCAGAAAAACTTTGTTTCACTACTGTTGACGTTGAGAAAGTACAAAATTTAATTAGAAGTGTAAAAAGTAATACAGCGGGTATAGACGGTATAACCATCAATATGATTAAACGGTGTTGTTCATACATATTACCGTTTGTTACTCACATACTGAACTGATGTTTAACAGAAAATGTTTTTCCAAAATGTTGGAAAAATGTAATTGTGATTCCTTTCCCCAAAATAAATAATGCTGCAGCCTATAAAGATTTACGAGCTATCAGTATACTGCCGGCATTTTCAAAGCTTTTATCAAAAATTATAAATAAACGGTTACGTCAATATTGAAGTAATTATAATATCCTTCCAATTTCTCAGTCAGGGTTTACACCATCTCATAGTTGTGTTACGGCTTGGCTAAATATAACCGATGATATCTTAACTGCTTCTGATAATGGAAAATTAACAGTATTAACGCTATTAGATTTTAGTAAAGCGTTCGATACTATTAATCATGATTTATTAATTTCTGTTTTAAATTACATTGGTTTTGGTCTTAACGCTATTACCCTAATAAAAGACTACCTTTCTAACAGGGGTCAACAGGTTATGATTGATAGTCGTATGTCTACAGCACGAGTTGTTCAAAGAGGTGTTCCACAAGGATCTATTCTTGGGCCCTTGCTGTATGCCATTTATACAGTTAGGCTGCATCATTACTTTAAAACCTGTAAATTGCATATGTACGCCGACCATACTCCGGTCTATTACTCTTTTTTGCCCGAAAATTTTGATAATGCAGTTGCTAACATAATCAGAGATCTTAATTTATTAGCAAAAGCAACCGAACAACATGCCTTGATGAAGCAAGAAATCTAGGTCTTATATTGGACAATAGTTTTAGATATAAACAAAAAAATTCCAAATACATTCAGAAAGCATATGGCAATCTTAGGATACTTTATCCACACAGGTCATACCTCAGTAAAGCAGCCAAAACAACTCTCTGTGAATCTCTTGTTCTCTCCCATTTTACGTTTTGCTCAGAAATTTATGATTCCTGTTTAGATGTTGATACCATTAAACGAATTCAGAGAGTGCAAAATACTTGCTTGAGAAATGTCCATGGTATTAAAAAATTTGAACATATTTCGCATGCGCTTCTTGAAACAAATTGGCTAAACATGAAAAATAGAAGATTCCTTCAAAGTTGCTTGTTTTTTTTTAATTAATCTTAGAAAAGCAACCGTCTTATCTTTATAATAAAATCACTTATAGAACTGACGTACACAATTAAAATTTAGGACATAAGTGGACTTTAATTGTTCCTCTACATAAAACATCATTTTTTGAAAGATCGTTTTCTTAGAATATTGTAATAGTATATTGTCTAACTAGTGCTGAAAGTTGGATATTTCACACGAATGCGATAGTTGAGCCACGAGCCGAAGGCAAGTGGCTTTTTCGCAGAAGTGTGAAATATCCAACTTTCAGCACGTGTTATACACTATACTTTTCCGACGACCCCCTACTTGATTTATATATTGGCCAAATAAATATAAAATAAATAAAAATTGATGCCTTTGTAATAAATGTTCAATTATTATTTAACCATCAACTTAATTGTCATACTATTTCTGTGACATTAGCTTACTAGATTTTTGAACCGGCTTCTTTCGCGACTTGCGAGCTGTTTTATGCCAACCGTGACGCTCTCGCGCATTTTAGTTGCTACGGGAGACCATGTCGCACTAGTGTTTCAAGACGGAAAACGCACGCTCCACGTGACCTTTTCAGGTGACCTGTGCAATGTGTCACTTTCAGTAATACTAAGCCATGCCATTTTTGGCATTTTTCGTAGTAGTCGTCGGAAAAAGTATTAAACAAATTACCCGCTCCTTACAAAGCTTTACCTTTGCATAGATTTGGACCTGCCTTTTTTTTGAAGTCCTGCGTTCTATTATATTTAAGGTGAGGTTGAAAAGCAGGATTCTGAGCCTCATCTTAAGGTTCCATAAATTGTTGCGTGTTACGTTATAAACTGTATATATTTGGGTTATGGAATAAAATTTATTATTAATATTATTATTATTTTGATGCAGAATAATGCCCTTATATTTGTTCCGTGCAATTTTGAAACCACCTGTATAACGGGTTAAGGCAGTGTTCAGATTTCTTCATTCCATTTATATATTATCCAGGTTTT
>CALNHX010013290.1:0-18459 GCA_940337035.1 Agriotes lineatus
TTGTACACTTTAATTTTTCTCATTTCATTTCATACTCAAACTAACTTAAAAGTGTCAAAAGGCGTTTGTAGATGCTATTAATACTGTTTTATATAATTATCAAGCTGTAGAAAACACTGCAAGACCATTAGAATTATTTTGTACATTTTACATTTCTCTCATTTCGTTTCATACTCAAACTAATTTAAACGTGTCAAAAGGCGTTTGTAGATTCTATTAATACTCCTTTATATAATTTTTAAGCTGTAGAAAAAACTGCAAGACCATTAGAATTATTTTGTACATTTTAATTTTCTCTCATTTCGTTCCATACTCAAACTAATTTAAAAGTGTCAAAAGGCGTTTGTAGATGCTATTAATAATCTTTTATATAATTATCAAGCTGTAGAAAACACTGCAAGACAATTAGAATTATTTTGTACATTTTACATTTCTCTCATTTCGTTTCATACTCAAACTAATTTAAACGTGTCAAAAGGCGTTTGTAGATGCTATTAATACTCTTTTATATAATTTTCAAGCTGCAGAAAGCACTGCAAGACCATTAGAATTATTTTGCACATTTTAATTTTCTCTCATTTCGTTTCATACTCAAACTAATTTAAAAGTGTCAAAAGGCGTTTGTAGATGCTATTAATAATCTTTTATATAATTTTCAAGCTGTAGAAAACACTGCAAAACCATTAGAATTATTTTGTACATTTTACATTTCTCTCATTTCGTTTCATACTCAAACTAATTTAAACGTGTCAAAAAGCGTTTGTAGATGCTATTAATACTCTTATATAATTTTCAAGCTGTAGAAAACACTGCAAAACCATTAGAATTATTTTGTACATTTTAATTTTCTCTCATTTCGTTTCATACTCAAACTAATTTAAACGTGTCAAAAGGCGTTTGTAGATGCTATTAATACTCTTTTATATAATTTTCAAGCTGTAGAAAACACTGCAAAACCATTAGAATTATTTTGTACATTTTACATTTCTCTCATTTCGTTTCATACTCAAACTAATTTAAACGTGTCAAAAAGCGTTTGTAGATGCTATTAATACTCTTATATAATTTTCAAGCTGTAGAAAACACTGCAAAACCATTAGAATTATTTTGTACATTTTAATTTTCTCTCATTTCGTTTCATACTCAAACTAATTTAAACGTGTCAAAAGGCGTTTGTAGATGCTATTAATACTCTTTTATATAATTTTCAAGCTGTAGAAAACACTGCAAGACCTTTAGAATTATTTTGTACATTTTAATTTTTCTCATTTCGTTTCATACTCAAATTAATTTAAACGTGTCAAAAGGCGTTTGTAGATGCTATTAATACTGTTTTATATAATTTTCAAGCTGTAGAAAACACTGCAAGACCATTAGAATTATTTTGTACATTTTACATTTCTCTCATTTCGTTTCATACTCAAACTAATTTAAACGTGTCAAAAGGCGTTTGTAGATGCTATTAATACTCTTTTATATAATTTTCAAGCTGTAGAAAACACTGCAAGACCATTAGAATTATTTTGTACATTTTAATTTTTTTCATTTCGTTTCATACTCAAACTAATTTAAACGTGTCAAAAGGCGTTTGTAGATGCTATTAATACTGTTTTATATAATTTTCAAGCTGTAGAAAACACTGCAAGACCATTAGAATTATTTTGTACATTTTACATTTCTCTCATTTCGTTTCATACTCAAACTAATTTAAACGTGTCAAAAGGCGTTTGTAGATGCTATTAATACTCTTTTATATTATTTTCAAGTTGCAGAAAACACTGCAAAACCATTAGAATTATTTTGTACATTTTAATTTTCTCTCATTTCGTTTCATACTCTAACTAATTTAAACGTGTCAAAAGGCGTTTGTAGATGCTATTAGTACTCTTTTATATAATTTTCAAGGTGTAGAAAACACTGCAAGACCATTAGAATTATTTTGTACATTTTAATTTTTCTCATTTCATTTCATACTCAAACTAACTTAAAAGTGTCAAAAGGCGTTTGTAGATGCTATTAATACTGTTTTATATAATTATCAAGCTGTAGAAAACACTGCAAGACCATTAGAATTATTTTGTACATTTTACATTTCTCTCATTTCGTTTCATACTCAAACTAATTTAAACGTGTCAAAAGGCGTTTGTAGATTCTATTAATACTCCTTTATATAATTTTTAAGCTGCAGAAAAAACTGCAAGACCATTAGAATTATTTTGTACATTTTAATTTTCTCTCATTTCGTTCCATACTCAAACTAATTTAAAAGTGTCAAAAGGCGTTTGTAGATGCTATTAATAATCTTTTATATAATTATCAAGCTGTAGAAAACACTGCAAGACAATTAGAATTATTTTGTACATTTTACATTTCTCTCATTTCGTTTCATACTCAAACTAATTTAAACGTGTCAAAAGGCGTTTGTAGATGCTATTAATACTCTTTTATATAATTTTCAAGCTGCAGAAAGCACTGCAAGACCATTAGAATTATTTTGCACATTTTAATTTTCTCTCATTTCGTTTCATACTCAAACTAATTTAAAAGTGTCAAAAGGCGTTTGTAGATGCTATTAATAATCTTTTATATAATTTTCAAGCTGTAGAAAACACTGCAAAACCATTAGAATTATTTTGTACATTTTACATTTCTCTCATTTCGTTTCATACTCAAACTAATTTAAACGTGTCAAAAAGCGTTTGTAGATGCTATTAATACTCTTATATAATTTTCAAGCTGTAGAAAACACTGCAAAACCATTAGAATTATTTTGTACATTTTAATTTTCTCTCATTTCGTTTCATACTCAAACTAATTTAAACGTGTCAAAAGGCGTTTGTAGATGCTATTAATACTCTTTTATATAATTTTCAAGCTGTAGAAAACACTGCAAAACCATTAGAATTATTTTGTACATTTTACATTTCTCTCATTTCGTTTCATACTCAAACTAATTTAAACGTGTCAAAAAGCGTTTGTAGATGCTATTAATACTCTTATATAATTTTCAAGCTGTAGAAAACACTGCAAAACCATTAGAATTATTTTGTACATTTTAATTTTCTCTCATTTCGTTTCATACTCAAACTAATTTAAACGTGTCAAAAGGCGTTTGTAGATGCTATTAATACTCTTTTATATAATTTTCAAGCTGTAGAAAACACTGCAAGACCTTTAGAATTATTTTGTACATTTTAATTTTTCTCATTTCGTTTCATACTCAAATTAATTTAAACGTGTCAAAAGGCGTTTGTAGATGCTATTAATACTGTTTTATATAATTTTCAAGCTGTAGAAAACACTGCAAGACCATTAGAATTATTTTGTACATTTTACATTTCTCTCATTTCGTTTCATACTCAAACTAATTTAAACGTGTCAAAAGGCGTTTGTAGATGCTATTAATACTCTTTTATATTATTTTCAAGTTGCAGAAAACACTGCAAAACCATTAGAATTATTTTGTACATTTTAATTTTCTCTCATTTCGTATCATACTCAAACTAATTTAAACGTGTCAAAAGGCGTTTGTAGATGCTATTAATACTCTTTTATATAATTTTCAAGGTGTAGAAAACACTGCAAGACCATTAGAATTATTTTGTACATTTTAATTTTTCTTATTTCATTTCATACTCAAACTAACTTAAAAGTGTCAAAAGGCGTTTGTAGATGCTATTAATACTGTTTTATATAATTTTCAAGCTGTAGAAAACAGTGCAAGACCATTAGAATTATTTTGTACATTTTAATTTTTTCTCATTTCGTTTCACACTCAAACTAATTTAAAAGTGTCAAAAGGCGTTTGTAGATGCTATTAATACTCTTTTATATAATTTTCAAGGTGTAGAAAACACTGCAAGACCATTAGAATTATTTTGTACATTTTAATTTTACTTATTTCATTTCATACTCAAACTAACTTAAAAGTGTCAAAAGGCGTTTGTAGATGCTATTAATACTCTTTTATATTATTTTCAAGTTGCAGAAAACACTGCAAAACCATTAGAATTATTTTGTACATTTTAATTTTCTCTCATTTCGTATCATACTCAAACTAATTTAAACGTGTCAAAAGGCGTTTGTAGATGCTATTAATACTCTTTTATATAATTTTCAAGCTGTAGAAAACACTGCAAGACCATTAGAATTATTTTGTACATTTTAATTTTTCTTATTTCATTTCATACTCAAACTAACTTAAAAGTGTCAAAAGGCGTTTGTAGATGCTATTAATAATCTTTTATATAATTATCAAGCTGTAGAAAACACTGCAAGACCATTAGAATTATTTTGTACATTTTACATTTCTCTCATTTCGTTTCATACTCAAACTAATTTAAACGTGTCAAAAAGCGTTTGTAGATGCTATTAATACTCCTTTATATAATTTTTAAGCTGTAGAAAACACTGCAAGACCATTAGAATTATTTTGTACATTTTAATTTTCTCTCATTTCGTGTCATACTCAAACTAATTTAAAAGTGTCAAAAGGCGTTTGTAGATGCTATTAATAATCTTTTATATAATTAACAAGCTGTAGAAAACAGTGCAAGACCATTAGAATTATTTTTTACATTTTAATTTTTCTCATTTCGTTTCTACTCAAACTAATTTAAACGTGTCAAAAGGCGTTTGTAGATGCTATTAATAATCTTTTATATAATTTTCAAGCTGTAGAAAACACTGCAAAGCCATTAGAATTATTTTGTACATTTTAATTTTCTCTCATTTCGTTTCATACTCAAACTAATTTAAACGTGTCAAAAGGCGTTTGTAGATGCTATTAATAATCTTTTATATTATTTTCAAGTTGCAGAAAACACTGCAAAACCATTAGAATTATTTTGTACATTTTAATTTTCTCTCATTCCGTTTCATACTCAAACTAATTTAAACGTGTCAAAAGGCGTTTGTAGATGCTATTAATAATCTTTTATATAATTTTCAAGCTGTAGAAAACACTGCAAGACCATTAGAATTATTTTGTACATTTTAATTTTTCTTATTTCATTTCATACTCAAACTAACTTAAAAGTGTCAAAAGGCGTTTGTAGATGCTATTAATAATCTTTTATATAATTATCAAGCTGTAGAAAACACTGCAAGACCATTAGAATTATTTTGTACATTTTAATTTTTCTTATTTCATTTCATACTCAAACTAACTTAAAAGTGTCAAAAGGCGTTTGTAGATGCTATTAATAATCTTTTATATAATTATCAAGCTGTAGAAAACACTGCAAGACCATTAGAATTATTTTGTACATTTTACATTTCTCTCATTTCGTTTCATACTCAAACTAATTTAAACGTGTCAAAAAGCGTTTGTAGATGCTATTAATACTCCTTTATATAATTTTTAAGCTGTAGAAAACACTGCAAGACCATTAGAATTATTTTGTACATTTTAATTTTCTCTCATTTCGTGTCATACTCAAACTAATTTAAAAGTGTCAAAAGGCGTTTGTAGATGCTATTAATAATCTTTTATATAATTAACAAGCTGTAGAAAACAGTGCAAGACCATTAGAATTATTTTTTACATTTTAATTTTTCTCATTTCGTTTCTACTCAAACTAATTTAAACGTGTCAAAAGGCGTTTGTAGATGCTATTAATAATCTTTTATATAATTTTCAAGCTGTAGAAAACACTGCAAAGCCATTAGAATTATTTTGTACATTTTAATTTTCTCTCATTTCGTTTCATACTCAAACTAATTTAAACGTGTCAAAAGGCGTTTGTAGATGCTATTAATAATCTTTTATATTATTTTCAAGTTGCAGAAAACACTGCAAAACCATTAGAATTATTTTGTACATTTTAATTTTTCTTATTTCATTTCATACTCAAACTAACTTAAAAGTGTCAAAAGGCGTTTGTAGATGCTATTCATACTCTTTTATATAATTTTCAAGCTGTAGAAAACACTGCAAGACCATTAGAATTATTTTGTACATTTTAATTTTTCTTATTTCATTTCATACTCAAACTAACTTAAAAGTGTCAAAAGGCGTTTGTAGATGCTATTAATAATCTTTTATATAATTATCAAGCTGTAGAAAACACTGCAAGACCATTAGAATTATTTTGTACATTTTACATTTCTCTCATTTCGTTTCATACTCAAACTAATTTAAACGTGTCAAAAAGCGTTTGTAGATGCTATTAATACTTCTTTATATAATTTTTAAGCTGTAGAAAACACTGCAAGACCATTAGAATTATTTTGTACATTTTAATTTTCTCTCATTTCGTGTCATACTCAAACTAATTTAAAAGTGTCAAAAGGCGTTTGTAGATGCTATTAATAATCTTTTATATAATTAACAAGCTGTAGAAAACAGTGCAAGACCATTAGAATTATTTTTTACATTTTAATTTTTCTCATTTCGTTTCTACTCAAACTAATTTAAACGTGTCAAAAGGCGTTTGTAGATGCTATTAATAATCTTTTATATAATTTTCAAGCTGTAGAAAACACTGCAAAGCCATTAGAATTATTTTGTACATTTTAATTTTCTCTCATTTCGTTTCATACTCAAACTAATTTAAACGTGTCAAAAGGCGTTTGTAGATGCTATTAATAATCTTTTATATTATTTTCAAGTTGCAGAAAACACTGCAAAACCATTAGAATTATTTTGTACATTTTAATTTTCTCTCATTTCGTTTCATACTCAAACTAATTTAAACGTGTCAAAAGGCGTTTGTAGATGCTATTAATAATCTTTTATATTATTTTCAAGTTGCAGAAAACACTGCAAAACCATTAGAATTATTTTGTACATTTTACATTTCTCTCATTTCGTTTCATACTCAAACTAATTTAAACGTGTCAAAAGGCGTTTGTAGATGCTATTAATACTCTTTTATATAATTTTCAAGCTGCAGAAAACACTGCAAGACCATTAGAATTATTTTGTACATTTCACCTTTCTCTCATTTCGTTTCATAGTCAAACTAATTTAAACGTCTCAAAAGGCGTTTGTAGATGCTATTAATAATCTTTTACATAATTATCAAGCTGTAGAAAACACTGCAAGACCATTAGAATTATTTTGTACATTTTACATTTCTCTCATTTCGTTTCATACTCAAACTAATTTAAACGTGTCAAAAGGCGTTTGTAGATGCTATTAATACTCTTTTATATAATTTTCAAGCTGCAGAAAACACTGCAAGACAATTAGAATTATTTTGTACATTTTACATTGCTCTCATTTCGTTTCATACTCAAACTAATTTAAACGTGTCAAAAGGCGTTTGTAGATGTTATTAATACTCTTTTATATAATTTTCAAGCTGTAGAAAATTCTGCAAAACCATTAGAATTGTTTTGTACATTTTTATTTTTTCTTATTTCGTTTCATACTCAGTCTAATTTAGACGTGCCAAAAGGCGTTTGTAGATGCTATCAATACTCTTTTATATAATTATCAAGCTGTAGAAAACACTGCAAGACCATTAGAATTATTTTGTACATTTCAACTTTCTCTCATTTCGTTTCATACTCAAACTAATTTAAACGTGTCAAAAGGCGTTTGTAGATGCTATTAATACTCTTTTATATAATTTTCAAGCTGCAGAAAACGCTGCAAGACCATTAGAATTATTTTGTACATTTTAATTTTTCTTATTTCATTTCATACTCAAACTAACTTAAAAGTGTCAAAAGGCGTTTGTAGATGCTATTAATACTCTTTTATATTATTTTCAAGTTGCAGAAAACACTGCAAAACCATTAGAATTATTTTGTACATTTTAATTTTCTCTCATTTCGTATCATACTCAAACTAATTTAAACGTGTCAAAAGGCGTTTGTAGATGCTATTAATACTCTTTTATATAATTTTCAAGCTGTAGAAAACACTGCAAGACCATTAGAATTATTTTGTACATTTTAATTTTTCTTATTTCATTTCATACTCAAACTAACTTAAAAGTGTCAAAAGGCGTTTGTAGATGCTATTAATAATCTTTTATATAATTATCAAGCTGTAGAAAACACTGCAAGACCATTAGAATTATTTTGTACATTTTACATTTCTCTCATTTCGTTTCATACTCAAACTAATTTAAACGTGTCAAAAAGCGTTTGTAGATGCTATTAATACTCCTTTATATAATTTTTAAGCTGTAGAAAACACTGCAAGACCATTAGAATTATTTTGTACATTTTAATTTTCTCTCATTTCGTGTCATACTCAAACTAATTTAAAAGTGTCAAAAGGCGTTTGTAGATGCTATTAATAATCTTTTATATAATTAACAAGCTGTAGAAAACAGTGCAAGACCATTAGAATTATTTTTTACATTTTAATTTTTCTCATTTCGTTTCTACTCAAACTAATTTAAACGTGTCAAAAGGCGTTTGTAGATGCTATTAATAATCTTTTATATAATTTTCAAGCTGTAGAAAACACTGCAAAGCCATTAGAATTATTTTGTACATTTTAATTTTCTCTCATTTCGTTTCATACTCAAACTAATTTAAACGTGTCAAAAGGCGTTTGTAGATGCTATTAATAATCTTTTATATTATTTTCAAGTTGCAGAAAACACTGCAAAACCATTAGAATTATTTTGTACATTTTAATTTTCTCTCATTTCGTTTCATACTCAAACTAATTTAAACGTGTCAAAAGGCGTTTGTAGATGCTATTAATAATCTTTTATATTATTTTCAAGTTGCAGAAAACACTGCAAAACCATTAGAATTATTTTGTACATTTTACATTTCTCTCATTTCGTTTCATACTCAAACTAATTTAAACGTGTCAAAAGGCGTTTGTAGATGCTATTAATACTCTTTTATATAATTTTCAAGCTGCAGAAAACACTGCAAGACCATTAGAATTATTTTGTACATTTCACCTTTCTCTCATTTCGTTTCATAGTCAAACTAATTTAAACGTCTCAAAAGGCGTTTGTAGATGCTATTAATAATCTTTTACATAATTATCAAGCTGTAGAAAACACTGCAGGACCATTAGAATTATTTTGTACATTTTACATTTCTCTCATTTCGTTTCATACTCAAACTAATTTAAACGTGTCAAAAGGCGTTTGTAGATGCTATTAATACTCTTTTATATAATTTTCAAGCTGCAGAAAACACTGCAAGACAATTAGAATTATTTTGTACATTTTACATTGCTCTCATTTCGTTTCATACTCAAACTAATTTAAACGTGTCAAAAGGCGTTTGTAGATGCTATTAATACTCTTTTATATAATTATCAAGCTGTAGAAAACACTGCAAGACAATTAGAATTATTTTGTACATTTTACATTGCTCTCATTTCGTTTCATACTCAAACTAATTTAAACGTGTCAAAAGGCGTTTGTAGATGTTATTAATACTCTTTTATATAATTTTCAAGCTGTAGAAAATTCTGCAAAACCATTAGAATTGTTTTGTACATTTTTATTTTTTCTTATTTCGTTTCATACTCAGTCTAATTTAGACGTGCCAAAAGGCGTTTGTAGATGCTATTAATACTCTTTTATATAATTATCAAGCTGTAGAAAACACTGCAAGACCATTAGAATTATTTTGTACATTTCAACTTTCTCTCATTTCGTTTCATACTCAAACTAATTTAAACGTGTCAAAAGGCGTTTGTAGATGCTATTAATACTCTTTTATATAATTTTCAAGCTGCAGAAAACGCTGCAAGACCATTATAATTATTTTGTACATTTTATTTTTTTCTCATTTCGTTTCATACTCAAACTAATTTAAACGTGTCAAGAGGCGTTTGTAGATGATATTAATACTCTCTTATATAATTTTCAAGCTGTTGAAAACACTGCAAGACAATTAGAATTATTTTGTACATTTTACATTTCTCTCATTTCGTTTCATACTCAAACTAATTTAAACGTTTCAAAAGGCGTTTGTAGATGCTATTAATACTCTTTTATATAATTATCAAGCTGTAGAAAACACTGCAAGACCATTAGAATTATTTTGTACATTTCAACTTTCTCTCATTTCGTTTCATACTCAAACTAATTTAAACGTCTCAAAAGGCGTTTGTAGATGCTATTAATACTCTTTTATATAATTTTCAAGCTGTAGAAAACACTGCAAGACCATTAGAATTATTTTGTACATTTTAATTTTCTCTCATTTCATTTCATACTCAAACTAATTTAAACGTGTCAAAAGGCGTTTGTAGATGCTATTAATACTCTTTTATATAATTTTCAAGCTGTAGAAAACACTGCAAAACCATTAGAATTATTTTGTACATTTTAATTTTCTCTCATTTCGTTTCATACTCAAACTAATTTAAACGTCTCAAAAGGCGTTTGTAGATGCTATTAATACTGTTTTATATAATTTTCAAGCTGTAGAAAACACTGCAAGACCATTAGAATTATTTTGTACTTTTTAATTTTCTCTCATTTCGTTTCATACTCAAACTAATTTAAAAGTGTCAAAAAGCGTTTGTAGATGCTATTAATAATCTTTTATATAATTATCAAGCTGTAGAAAACACTGCAAGACCATTAGAATTATTTTGTACATTTTACATTTCTCTCATTTCGTTTCATACTCAAACTAATTTAAACGTGTCAAAAGGCATTTGTAGATGCTAGTAATACTGTTTTATATAATTTTCAAGCTGTAGAAAACACTGCAAAACCATTAGAATTATTTTGTACTTTTTAATTTTCTCTCATTTCGTTTCATACTCAAACTAATTTAAAAGTGTCAAAAGGCGTTTGTAGATGCTATTAATACTCCTTTATATAATTTTTAAGCTGTAGAAAACACTGCAAGACCATTAGAATTATTTTGTACATTTTAATTTTCTCTCATTTCGTTTCATACTCAAACTAATTTAAAAGTGTCAAAAGGCGTTTGTAGATGCTATTAATACTCCTTTATATAATTTTTAAGCTGTAGAAAACACTGCAAGACCATTAGAATTATTTTGTACCTTTCAACTTTCTCTCATTTCGTTTCATACTCAAACTAATTTAAACGTGTCAAAAGGCGTTTGTAGATGCTACTAATACTCTCTTATATAATTTTCAAGCTGTAGAAAACACTGCAAGACAATTAGAATTATTTTGTACATTTTACATTTCTCTCATTTCGTTTCATACTAAAACTAATTTAAACGTGTCAAAAGGCGTTTGTAGATGCTATTAATACTCTTTTATATAATTTTCAAGCTGCAGAAAACACTGCAAGACCATTAGAATTATTTTGTACATTTCACCTTTCTCTCATTTCGTTTCATAGTCAAACTAATTTAAACGTCTCAAAAGGCGTTTGTAGATGCTATTAATACTGTTTTATATAATTTTCAAGCTGTAGAAAACACTGCAAGACCATTAGAATTATTTTGTACATTTTACATTTCTCTCATTTCGTTTCATACTCAAACTAATTTAAACGTGTCAAAAGGCATTTGTAGATGCTAGTAATACTGTTTTATATAATTTTCAAGCTGTAGAAAACACTGCAAAACCATTAGAATTATTTTGTACTTTTTAATTTTCTCTCATTTCGTTTCATACTCAAACTAATTTAAAAGTGTCAAAAGGCGTTTGTAGATGCTATTAATACTCCTTTATATAATTTTTAAGCTGTAGAAAACACTGCAAGACCATTAGAATTATTTTGTACATTTTAATTTTCTCTCATTTCGTTTCATACTCAAACTAATTTAAAAGTGTCAAAAGGCGTTTGTAGATGCTATTAATAATCTTTTATATAATTATCAAGCTGTAGAAAACACTGCAAGACCATTAGAATTATTTTGTACATTTTACATTGCTCTCATTTCGTTTCATACTCAAACTAATTTAAACGTGTCAAAAGGCGTTTGTAGATGCTATTAATACTGTTTTATATAATTTTCAAGCTTTAGAAAACACTGCAAAACCATTAGAATTATTTTGTACTTTTTAATTTTCTCTCATTTCGTTTCATACTCAAACTAATTTAAAAGTGTCAAAAGGCGTTTGTAGATGCTATTAATAATCTTTTATATAATTATCAAGCTGTAGAAAACACTGCAAGACCATTATTTTGTACATTTTACATTGCTCTCATTTCGTTTCATACTCAAACTAATTTAAAAGTGTCAAAAGGCGTTTGTAGATGCTATTAATACTGTTTTATATAATTATCAAGTTGTAGAAAACACTGCAAGACCATTAGAATTATTTTGTACATTTTACATTTCTCTCATTTCGTTTCATACTCAAACTAATTTAAACGTGTCAAAAGGCGTTTGTAGATGTTATTAATACTCTTTTATATAATTATCAAGCTGTAGAAAACACTGCAAGACCATTAGAATTATTTTGTACATTTTACATTTCTCTTATTTCGTTTCATACTCAAACTAATTTAAACGTGTCAAAAGGCGTTTGTAGATGCTATTAATACTGTTTTATATAATTTTCAAGCTGTAGAAAACACTGCAAAACCATTAGAATTATTTTGTACCTTTTAATTTTCTCTCATTTCGTTTCATACTCAAACTAATTTAAAAGTGTCAAAAGGCGTTTGTAGATGCTATTAATAATCTTTTATATAATTATCAAGCTGTAGAAAACACTGCAAGACCATTAGAATTATTTTGTACATTTTACATTGCTCTCATTTCGTTTCATACTCAAACTAATTTAAACGTGTCAAAAGGCGTTTGTAGATGCTATTAATACTGTTTTATATAATTTTCAAGCTGTAGAAAACACTGCAAGACCATTAGAATTATTTTGTACTTTTTAATTTTCTCTCATTTCGTTTCATACTCAAACTAATTTAAACGTGTCAAAAGGCGTTTGTAGATGTTATTAATACTCTTTTATATAATTATCAAGCTGTAGAAAACACTGCAAGACCATTAGAATTATTTTGTACATTTTACATTTCTCTCATTTCGTTTCATACTCAAACTAATTTAAACGTGTCAAAAGGCGTTTGTAGATGTTATTAATACTCTTTTATATAATTTTCAAGCTGTAGAAAACTCTGCAAAACCATTAGAATTATTTTGTACATTTTAATTTTCTCTTATTTTGTTTCATACTCAAACTAATTTAAACGTGTCAAAATGCGTTTGTAGATGCTACTAATACTCTTTTATATAATTTTCAAGCTGTAGAAAACACTGCAAGACCTTTAGAATTATTTTGTACATTTTAATTTTCTCTCATTTCGTTTCATACTCAAACTAATTTAAACGTGTCAAAAGGCGTTTGTAGATGCTATTAATACTATATAATTTTCAAGCTGCAGAAGACACTGCAAGACCATTAGAATTATTTTGTACATTTTAATTTTTTCTCATTTCGTTTCATACTCAATCTAATTTAGACGTGTCAAAAGGCGTTTGTAGATGCTATTAATACTCTTTTATATAATTTTCAAGCTGTAGAAAACACTGCAAAACCATTAGAATAATTTTGTACATTTGAATTTTCTCTCATTTCGTTTCATACTCAAACTAATTTAAACTCGTCAAAAGGCGTTTGTAGATGCTATTGATACTCTTATATAATTTTCAAGCTGTAGAAAACACTGCAAAACCATTAGAATTATTTTGTACATTTTAATTTTCTCTCATTTCGTTTCATACTCAAACTAATTTAAACGTGTCAAAAGGCGTTTGTAGATGCTATTAATACTCTTATATAATTTTCAAGCTGTAGAAAACAATGCAAAACCATTAGAATTATTTTGTACATTTTAATTTTCTCTTATTTCGTTTCATACTCAAACTAATTTAAACGTGTCAAAAGGCGTTTTTAGATGCTATTAATACTTTTATATAATTTTCAAGCTGTAGAAAACACTGCCAAACCATTAGAATTATTTTGTACATTTTAACTTTCTCTCATTTCGTTTCATACTCAAACTAATTTAAACGTGTCAAAAGGCGTTTGTAGATGCTATTAATACTCTTTTATATAATTTTCAAGCTGTAGAAAACACTGCAAGACCATTAGAATTATTTTGTACATTTTAATTTTTTTCATTTCGTTTCATACTCAAACTAATTTAAACGTGTCAAAAGGCGTTTGTAGATGCTATTAATACTGTTTTATATAATTTTCAAGCTGTAGAAAACGCTGCAAGACCATTAGAATTATTTTGTACATTTTACATTTCTCTCATTTCGTTTCATACTCAAACTAATTTAAACGTGTCAAAAGGCGTTTGTAGATGCTATTAATACTCTTTTATATTATTTTCAAGTTGCAGAAAACACTGCAAAACCATTAGAATTATTTTGTACATTTTAATTTTCTCTCATTTCGTTTCATACTCAAACTAATTTAAACGTGTCAAAAGGCGTTTGTAGATGCTATTAATACTCTTTTATATAATTTTCAAGCTGTAGAAAACACTGCAAGACCTTTAGAATTATTTTGTACATTTTAATTTTTCTCATTTCGTTTCATACTCAAATTAATTTAAACGTGTCAAAAGGCGTTTGTAGATGCTATTAATACTGTTTTATATAATTTTCAAGCTGTAGAAAACACTGCAAGACCATTAGAATTATTTTGTACATTTTAATTTTCTCTCATTTCGTTTCATACTCAAACTAATTTAAACGTGTCAAAAGGCGTCTGTAGATGCTGTTAATACTCTTTTATATAATTATCAAGCTGTAGAAAACACTGCAAGACCATTAGAATTATTTTGTACATTTTACATTGCTCTCATTTCGTTTCATACTCAAACTAATTTAAACGTGTCAAAAGGCGTTTGTAGATGCTATTAATACTGTTTTATATAATTTTCAAGCTTTAGAAAACACTGCAAAACCATTAGAATTATTTTGTACTTTTTAATTTTCTCTCATTTCGTTTCATACTCAAACTAATTTAAAAGTGTCAAAAGGCGTTTGTAGATGCTATTAATAATCTTTTATATAATTATCAAGCTGTAGAAAACACTGCAAGACCATTAGAATTATTTTGTACATTTTACATTGCTCTCATTTCGTTTCATACTCAAACTAATTTAAACGTGTCAAAAGGCGTTTGTAGATGCTATTAATACTGTTTTATATAATTATCAAGTTGTAGAAAACACTGCAAGACCATTAGAATTATTTTGTACATTTTACATTTCTCTCATTTCGTTTCATACTCAAACTAATTTAAACGTGTCAAAAGGCGTTTGTAGATGTTATTAATACTCTTTTATATAATTATCAAGCTGTAGAAAACACTGCAAGACCATTAGAACTATTTTGTACATTTTACATTTCTCTTATTTCGTTTCATACTCAAACTAATTTAAACGTGTCAAAAGGCGTTTGTAGATGCTATTAATACTGTTTTATGTAATTTTCAAGCTGTAGAAAACACTGCAAAACCATTAGAATTATTTTGTACTTTTTAATTTTCTCTCATTTCGTTTCATACTCAAACTAATTTAAAAGTGTCAAAAGGCGTTTGTAGATGCTATTAATAATCTTTTATATAATTATCAAGCTGTAGAAAACACTGCAAGACCATTAGAATTATTTTGTACATTTTACATTGCTCTCATTTCGTTTCATACTCAAACTAATTTAAACGTGTCAAAAGGCGTTTGTAGATGCTATTAATACTGTTTTATATAATTTTCAAGCTGTAGAAAACACTGCAAGACCATTAGAATTATTTTGTACTTTTTAATTTTCTCTCATTTCGTTTCATACTCAAACTAATTTAAACGTGTCAAAAGGCGTTTGTAGATGTTATTAATACTCTTTTATATAATTATCAAGCTGTAGAAAACACTGCAAGACCATTAGAATTATTTTGTACATTTTACATTTCTCTCATTTCGTTTCATACTCAAACTAATTTAAACGTGTCAAAAGGCGTTTGTAGATGTTATTAATACTCTTTTATATAATTTTCAAGCTGTAGAAAACTCTGCAAAACCATTAGAATTATTTTGTACATTTTAATTTTCTCTTATTTTGTTTCATACTCAAACTAATTTAAACGTGTCAAAATGCGTTTGTAGATGCTACTAATACTCTTTTATATAATTTTCAAGCTGTAGAAAACACTGCAAGACCTTTAGAATTATTTTGTACATTTTAATTTTCTCTCATTTCATTTCATACTCAAACTAATTTAAACGTGTCAAAAGGCGTTTGTAGATGCTATTAATACTATATAATTTTCAAGCTGCAGAAGACACTGCAAGACCATTAGAATTATTTTGTACATTTTAATTTTTTCTCATTTCGTTTCATACTCAATCTAATTTAGACGTGTCAAAAGGCGTTTGTAGATGCTATTAATACTCTTTTATATAATTTTCAAGCTGTAGAAAACACTGCAAAACCATTAGAATAGTTTTGTACATTTTAATTTTCTCTCATTTCGTTTCATACTCAAACTAATTTAAACTCGTCAAAAGGCGTTTGTAGATGCTATTAATACTCTTATATAATTTTCAAGCTGTAGAAAACACTGCAAAACCATTAGAATTATTTTGTACATTTTAATTTTCTCTCATTTCGTTTCATACTCAAACTAATTTAAACGTGTCAAAAGGCGTTTGTAGATGCTATTAATACTCTTATATAATTTTCAAGCTGTAGAAAACAATGCAAAACCATTAGAATTATTTTGTACATTTTAATTTTCTCTTATTTCGTTTCATACTCAAACTAATTTAAACGTGTCAAAAGGCGTTTGTAGATGCTATTAATACTTTTATATAATTTTCAAGCTGTAGAAAACACTGCCAAACCATTAGAATTATTTTGTACATTTTAACTTTCTCTCATTTCGTTTCATACTCAAACTAATTTAAACGTGTCAAAAGGCGTTTCTAGATGCTATTAATACTCTTTTATATAATTTTCAAGCTGTAGAAAACACTGCAAGACCATTAGAATTATTTTGTACATTTTAATTTTTTTCATTTCGTTTCATACTCAAACTAATTTAAACGTGTCAAAAGGCGTTTGTAGATGCTATTAATACTGTTTTATATAATTTTCAAGCTGTAGAAAACACTGCAAGACCATTAGAATTATTTTGTACATTTTATATTTCTCTCATTTCGTTTCATACTCAAACTAATTTAAACGTATCAAAAGGCGTTTGTAGATGCTATTAATACTCTTTTATATTATTTTCAAGTTGCAGAAAACACTGCAAAACCATTAGAATTATTTTGTACATTTTAATTTTCTCTCATTTCGTTTCATACTCTAACTAATTTAAACGTGTCAAAAGGCGTTTGTAGATGCTATTAGTACTCTTTTATATAATTTTCAAGGTGTAGAAAACACTGCAAGACCATTAGAATTATTTTGTACATTTTAATTTTTCTCATTTCATTTCATACTCAAACTAACTTAAAAGTGTCAAAAGGCGTTTGTAGATGCTATTAATACTGTTTTATATAATTATCAAGCTGTAGAAAACACTGCAAGACCATTAGAATTATTTTGTACATTTTACATTTCTCTCATTTCGTATCATACTCAAACTAATTTAAACATGTCAAAAGGCGTTTGTAGATTCTATTAATACTCCTTTATATAATTTTTAAGCTGTAGAAAAAACTGCAAGACCATTAGAATTATTTTGTACATTTTAATTTTCTCTCATTTCGTTCCATACTCAAACTAATTTAAAAGTGTCAAAAGGCGTTTGTAGATGCTATTAATAATCTTTTATATAATTATCAAGCTGTAGAAAACTCTGCAAGACAATTAGAATTATTTTGTACATTTTACATTTCTCTCATTTCGTTTCATACTCAAACTAATTTAAACGTGTCAAAAGGCGTTTGTAGATGCTATTAATACTCTTTTATATAATTTTCAAGCTGCAGAAAGCACTGCAAGACCATTAGAATTATTTTGCACATTTTAATTTTCTCTTATTTCGTTTCATACTCAAACTAATTTAAAAGTGTCAAAAGGCGTTTGTAGATGCTATTAATAATCTTTTATATAATTTTCAAGCTGTAGAAAACACTGCAAAACCATTAGAACTATTTTGTACATTTTACATTTCTCTCATTTCGTTTCATACTCAAACTAATTTAAACGTGTCAAAAAGCCTTTGTAGATGCTATTAATACTCTTATATAATTTTCAAGCTGTAGAAAACACTGCAAAACCATTAGAATTATTTTGTACATTTTAATTTTCTCTCATTTCGTTTCATACTCAAACTAATTTAAACGTGTCAAAAGGCGTTTGTAGATGCTATTAATACTCTTTTATATAATTTTCAAGCTGTAGAAAACACTGCAAGACCTTTAGAATTATTTTGTACATTTTAATTTTTCTCATTTCGTTTCATACTCAAATTAATTTAAACGTGTCAAAAGGCGTTTGTAGATGCTATTAATACTGTTTTATATAATTTTCAAGTTGTAGAAAACACTGCAAGACCATTAGAATTATTTTGTACATTTTACATTTCTCTCATTTCGTTTCATACT
>CALNHX010013291.1:0-18445 GCA_940337035.1 Agriotes lineatus
AGTCACGTAAGGCTGTTGCGGTATTGCAAAAGATACAGACATTCAATACATTTTGAGACTAGTGAATATTAAACCCAATGTAATATCAAACTTTGAGAGTTACGTGAGAACACCGTCCTGGTGAAAATAAAATGTACCCATATTATTTCATCTACGAAGAAAGACTACAACCTAAAATCTAAACTATAGTCAATTCGCTCTTTTTGCAAATTAGTTGGTCATGGGTAATCTCCTATTTACTATAGCCATGTAACTGTACATTGAAATATTTAAACTGATCTTATAAGTAAGGTTTACGTTATTGAAACACTTAGGTTAGGACGTGACAGATACAATGTTGTCACATCTACACAGACCGAAAACTTCAATTTTAGTTACTTTTAATGTAAATTTTAGCGTATGTTTTTCGGAATTTTAATGTTTGTTTCAAAAAATGACCTCTTATAGAATTTCTTAATTAAAAACTAACAGTATCTCTAATACTATCGTGCGTTATATAGATTGGTGGTGAACTGGTGAATATATGAACATAGGCAATCAAATGAGCTAGAATACAGTTTATGGGCTTTGTATGCGTTGGTAGAAATAGAGGTGTTATGTGTTTAGAAAACACTGAATTCAGGGATACCAGATTTTAAGACATATATATGTCTATTTCTGTCGAACTCACACAAAGTAGGTACGTTCAAACTGTATTCATTTGACTGTCTATGTTCACCTTATCCACCACCAATCTGTACACATAATTCATTTGGCAGTGTTGCCCTTCTGTTTGCAGTGACAATTATTTTAGAGGTTATGTGAGGTACAACAAAATAGTATTTTTCGAAAACTGTCATCAAATGTTGACATTTTCCTTAAATTCTCAGTAAGCAAAGTGATTCTTTTTTGTCACTTAACAGCGAAATACTTTTATGTTCTAGAACGCAAAACTCTTTTGCGTTCTAGAACATAAAAGAAATGTCAAAAAATGTGTCATTTATTAGGAACTTATTTGTGATTTTATTAATTAAGTAACCTACATTAGTTTTTTATTAAGCAATTTAAAATTTCAATAGATACTAATAACTATTATAAACTATTATAAACATGACCAATTTATGTTGTACTACATGTAAATTGAAGGTGCCGATACTGCGGTCAGTTAAATTATACGTCACTTTGACGTTTCTCAAACAATTCAGCAGGCCGTGGTTCAAACATAAATTAATTGTTTATGAAATATAAAATTGTCAATTAACGTTGACAGTTACCTTATTTAATTTTTTTTTATTATACCTGCATTAGAATCGCCGTTTAAAGCACGCCTGAGCGTGCGAAAGAAGGCGATTAAAACTCGCCGAGCTTTAAAGGTTGTCAAGGAAACGACTGAATGCAACAACGGACATGGACACGACAAAAACGTAAATAATTCTCGTAACTATAGTAGCAATATTATGCCCTCTCGATTTATCACGACAAAAATTATTTCTAAGTTTTTAGTGCGTAATTTATTTCCAGTATTGGAGGTATAATAAAAAATAGTGTAAAGTATTGGTGGATAACTGGTCTTTAAAACACTTGCTCTATTTCGAGCACTCCGGCTACGCCGTCGTGCTCGAAAACTCGCGCATGTTTTAAAGACCTTGTTATCCACTCATACTTTAATATACTATTATTCTTATACTAGTTTTATTGCAGTTTTCGAAAAATCATTGTTTGCATCTCGAATGCGAAATACTTTTGCGTTCTCGAATGGGTATTTTGCCTCGCTAAAGCTCGGCAAAATAACTTCCATTCTTGAACGCAAAAGTAGAATTTCGCATTCTAGATACAAAAATAGCCATTTTCGACAACCGTAAAAAAAGGGGACATTCGCGCATCGCTATCAATTCGCGAAGTTTGCAATTTTTTAACGTGTTAAAAATGGGATATTTATTTACGTTACCATTGACGACGTGAAAAAAATGCATTTCGCGCACTAGAGCGCCAAAAATGTTCGCGCACTACGTCGCGAAATAATATTGATATTCTTGTTGACGGTTGTAGAAAAAACATTGTTTGTATTACGAGCGCGATGTGTTTTTGTGTGTTCGTATCACCCACAAAAACACCCACTTCGCGCACTTAATACAAAAATTACTATTAATACGCTAGAATGTGCAACCTAACTATAGTGACTTTATAATCACAGTGTTTTCATACGGTGTTATTGTCATTAAGTGTTCAGATGTTTAGTTACAAAAAGTTAGTAATGTCAAAATAAGACATTAGCATTTTGTAAATTATCAAATGTAGTTCGCTTACACCGTTAAAAACTGCTATTCTTTTATTACATTACCGCCCAAGCTTATTTTTACATTGGTGAAAACATGGCGGCCAACAATCATATGGCCACACTGTGGCTATACAGGGTGTTATGGAAATGAGTGTAAATATTTTAACCAGTGATAAAGCTCACCAAAATGAACAACTTTTCTATTTATCGTTTTTTATTAATCGTACCTATAGTTTCTCAATCATTTATCTCCCCTAAATTTGATGAGTCTCTTGGTAAGCAAGTTTAGATTAAGGATGAACGACACAAGTATATTAACACTGCAAAGTTCTTGCACAAAATACATGCGGTCAATAACTTACCTACCTCAATTGATAAAAAGTACGTTGGTGACCAGATGTGAACTAAAGGTTTTAGCAGTACCTATGCAGTTTTTGTTGGTTTGCATATCAAAGTAATGTTTTTTTGTGTTTCGTGCCATTAGATTAAAATATTTCATATGCGGGTATGCATTTTTAGAGTATAATTGTTTTGAATTAACTCGGTTTTGAGGGCGTTTTCGAAAAAATAAATTGTTCAGTTTAGCGAGTTATATTACGGGTTAAAATATTTGCACTCATTTCCATAACACCCTATATAGTCACTATAAACGTAACAAGCTAAATATCATAGCCTACTGGTTTACAAAAAAAAGAAGTGAATGAATTATAGGTACTGTTTACTTTTGGGCTGGACCATTTTTATTAATTGCACCTTTTGCCGCAACTGCACAATCAGTCGCGACCAAACCAACATTACGTGAAAGGTGTCATGAAACTGTACTACTTTTGTGAAAACTGCAATCACTTTGGCGTTAAAGAAAGTCGCAAATGAAGTTTAATAAAGGTGTTCCGCCGGGTGGATGTAAACATTATATCTCGAGAATAACATAACCTGTCGGGATGATTTCTACGCCAGTTTCTGTAGAATATTAATGCAAATAACAAATCTGGGAGATTGGTCTTTTCTTTTTTAATATGTATATATCGATTTGTATTAATGTTAACAGTAATGAAGTTAAGCGGTAACGTAACTACGAAGTGAAGGTGATCTGGTTGATAAGATGCTAGACTGCTGAGCAAGAGGTTTCAAGTTCAAACCCTACTTCGTAATATATTTTTTTAAAGTTATCAAAAAGCGTGGATGTGTATCCTTTCTCATCTTTAATCTAAAATGCCAATTGTCGACGCTCTCCGACCCATTTGCACTCTCCGTTAATGATTAATAAATCGCTGACTCGATTTTAAACCAATTTTTACGGTCTAAGCTTCTCATTAATTAGTTCCCGCCTCTCTTGTTAAAACTACTCTTATCTCAATAGTGTGCCAAAGAATCGATAAGGAGCTTGCACCTTCTCATTTTGTTTCTATGGGGAAATAGACATTTGAATTGTAGAAAAATTAAATAAAAGTACTATTTTAAACAGCAATATTTATGAATAATAATTCGTTTGTATTTTGCAGGCCGGGGAACTTCTAGTCCTATCAAAGCTGCAGTGGAATGCCGCATCAATCACAGGTTACGATTACATTGATCAAATCACCGGGCGCTTTGCTTGGGGGAGTGAAAGCAACTACTTGCGTCGCCATGCTCATACCTTGGTCTCCATCTGTTATACCGGTGAGTTTACGTAGCATAATAGTGTTTCGCGGCAGGAAGGTGCCAATTTTTTGATTATACCCATTTTGCGACGCTTTTAAATTACAATATTTAATTTTTGAGCGGATACACAAATTTTGGCACCTTCCTGCAAGGAAGTACATCGCAAATACAGGTCCCCTATGCTAAACGAAGCTCACGTTACTGATTAAGGTAATTTTTTATTTATGAAATTATTTAGTACTATGATTTTAAATATTGGCAAACTTCTATTAGATTACGTGGATATTTAATTTATTGGTGTACTGTAATCAGCTGCAGATGTTTTTTACACGTACAGTCGTGTGCAAATAAATCTGGGACAGTGTTTTTTTCACATGCAGATTCAGTTAAGAATTTGAAGAATATTTCCATGGATTTTCTCTTATCAGAGAGAGTTACGGGTTTTTCAGTACCTGTTAAAGTTTAATGTAACTCTTTCTGATAGCAAGAAATCCATGGAGACATTCTTCAATTCTTAACTGAATCTGCATGTGAAAAAAGCACTGTCCCAGATTTATTTGCACACGACTGTACATATGCAGCAGTACCTACAGAATTTAGTTGTTAGTAAAAGTAGTTTTTAACGGAATTTAACCGAAACACGATTAGTGCTTGACATGTTGCTGGAAATGTTTCAATGTAAGAAAAGCTCCAAAGTGGAGAGACCTGAAAGTCATTTACCTGCTTACGCCGACTATTCCTTGAACTTGAGTGATTGAACACGATAAGCAGATTAGGATTACGGTTTTCTAAGAATTATTCGTTTTTAGAACTTGAAGTTTTAAGAAAAGAGTTCTGAGAAACATCATTACCATTTGTTGTGAGTATTATAGAATCTAAAGACTTGTACAATAAGATTGCTTATCATTGAAGCTATAGGTGCCAAATGCAGGTATATGTAAGACTGTAGCACTAGTTGTAATTTAGAATTCAACGATCATGACCAGTTGGTTGATATTCTCATGACTGTTGGTTTGTTTTTTTCGAAATAGGTAGACGTACTTAATGTTGTATTTGAATGACTCGAAATTTTATTAATTGTACCATATAGTTCGGAGCAGTTTGAATCGAGCTTGCTGCAAGGCACTTGCTTATTAAAATTCATTGACAATAATCCTTAGAATGGGATTACCGTCAGTTTGATATCTAAAATAAGCAACAGGTTGCCATCGTAGAATCTCATAAATTATTTAATTTTTCTTATATTTATCTGAAGGCCGGAAAATGTCTACAGCTTTTTCAGCGGTGCATTAGTTAGTTGTAGGAGGAATATCTTGTAGCATTATAAAAAAAGCTGTGGCACAAAGAATGAGTCTTTCCATTCATTTCCATTTGCATTCATTTTAGTTCAGCATCATGTATGTTTTCCAGAAATCCAGTTTATAGTAAAGATTGTGAAAATGCTTAGTGGCACTGTTTCACGTCCAATTGTAATAGCTATTTATGAAACAAGTGCTAAAAGTGAATGCAATAACACTTTTAGCACGAGTTTGCATACAATATTTTTTCTACAACCTTAAATTTACTGTTATTAGATGGCCGTGACCGGCGCAGGTGATTGTTTCTGCAGCCGGTAGTTGTCAAAGTTAGTTATCAAAGGTGACTATAATAGTACACATTTTATTTTATTCATTACATAATGCTTTAATTATTTTAAAAACACTTTACCTCTAACGAAACAAGTACATAACTAGAATAACTGTATAACCTCACTTCCAGTTTACAATACGTAAATTCAAAACACGCTGTTTACTTTTACCACATGTGCTAAAAGTAAACAGCTGATTTCACTTTTAGTACGCTGATGTATAATACGTAATTTTTAGTTCGACAAGCTATTCGTAAAAGGCCTACTTTTAGTAGTGGTCGCAGGAAAAATTTATTACATACTGTCCGCTATATACTACTTTACGTCGTTAATTTGAGTCCGGGAAATGGCACATTACAGGCCAAGGCCGGGAAATGTTGCTTAGCAGCCCTTCCCGGACTGCTTTTTTGGCACGAAAAATTTCACCAACCCCAGCCGGGTTTGAACCCGCGTGCTTAAGCAAATTGGGCAATCATGCTAACCACAACACCATTAGGGCCGACTACGGGATTGTTATTTTAACATATTAATATGAAAACCACTAAACAAACACAGTTGTTATAGAAAAACTGGTATAGACTATTTAGGAAACTCCCGTGACATTTACAGTGTCAAATGCAAAATTTTGAGTATATGTACTTGATAAATACCAAGTACCTACTATTTCAGCTGGTTGTACTTAATAGTCAGTAGCGTCAAACTTGTAAGTAAGGTTATGACAAATTATTTGTCATTTTGCTAAACTTAAATATTAATCGTAGTTTTAGTGAAACAAAGTAAAAACATAATTTATTAATAACTTTAGTAAGTAATCTTGTATATGCAACCAAATAAATAAAAATGTACTTCAATAATTCAAATGTCAAAGTGAAAGTAGAAAATAAAAACCTGAAATTTAAATTTAAAATGGCACCAACATAAAATGAAAAAATTACTAACACCGTACTAGTGATTTTCATATTAACTACAGTGACTATATACAAGACAGTGTGGCCATACGATTGTTGGCCGCCATTAACAGGCAAATTTGAGCGTAGACATATACAGTGCCTTTCGAAATAATCGAACGTTTTTGAGTGGTCATTATTTTGGCGCTAGTTATTTTAACTAGTTGATGTTAGTTACACGTGCAGTGTTATTTTTGGACATTGACATTTCTCATTGGCGTTCGTTCGTAGTGCTTTAAGGTGTTACATGAAGTTTACAACCGGTTTCAGTTATGCTAGTTTACAATACAGTTAAATGTCGTCTTCCTGTTCCCTGTCTCCAAACCTCCCTGTCCTGTGCTTGGTCTTCTTCCAGGTTCCTCCATGGCTCTCCGAATACCCTCCTTCCACGGTTTGCGTGGTCTACCTCTTTTTTCTTAACCGGCGGCAACCATTTAAAGATCTTCATAAGCCACGTCGTCTCCTCCATTCTCCAATTCTGTCCACAACTGATTCTGGTGCCTCCATTCTGCGTCTTATTTCCTCGTTCGTCACTCTATCTCGTCTCGATACCTTTGAGCTTTTTCGTCCATTTGAACTGTGTTTAGTCTTCGTTTCATTTCCGCTGTTGCAGTCCATACCTCACTGCCATAACATAGCACCGACTCTACCATTACTTTACCTATTCTTTTTTTGTTTTTATTAGAGATAGTATTGTCCCATCAAATTGATTTTAAGTACTTTGTACTATTCGAGTTCTGATCTCTTCTGTTCCCAAACCTTTTTCATCGATTGTATTGTAGCACCGAGGTATTTAAACCTTTCTACTCGTCTTACTGCGACATCTTCATTTATTAATACTTCATATTGTGCTTTCGAGTTGACTACTAAATACTTCGTTTCCTCTAAACTTATGCTAAGGCCCCATTTATCGTAGCACCGATGTAATCTCTTTATCATATATTCCAAGTCGAACGCATCTTGTGCTATTACAACAATAGCATAATTATAAATTGTCACATTTAAATACTGTGCAGAATATTAGTTTTTCAGGGCAATAGATGATAAAATTTGACCCGCTTGTGACGCTAATGAATTATTTGACACTGACAATTTACAATTGTCAGATTTGAAAGGTTTTATTTTCTTCCATAACCAAATGAACAGGTTCTACCAACCTCTTTGAGAACAACTTAAAAGTAACTAAATATTTTGCCTGTTAATGGCGGATATTCGCGTCGACCAATAGCGGCGAAGACATCCCTATGGCCACACTGTCTTGTATATAGCCACTGTAATATTAACCACCCGATAGTGACTTTTACGTGACGGGAGTTTCCTGAATGAATTATAGTGTGATTTAATAGTTGTAGAAACTACAGTTGAAATAGTACATATCTTCATTATTATGAAGCACTTGCACAACATTTTCGCCGTTTTGAATCATGGGAGCAACATTCGTCTTATTTTCAATAGAATCCTTGATATATTGTTCTGCCACTAAAAAACTTTTCCATTCCCCGTGACGTTTCATGACATTAAGGTCTGCTTCAGCGTTCGTCAAAAGAGTGGCCGATGTCCTATGAAAACAGTATCCTGTGGCTGCTCCAATTTTAAAAGTCAGCTATTTTTTGGGAACTCCTCCAATAGTGTGAATATCTATTCTTTGACGAACACATTTGCCTTTTTGTGAAATTTTTAGGACGCAAGACTGATGTACTTTCTGTACATATCCAAAACATTTATTCATTCACACTCGCTAATAACAGTAAATACTCGCCTGGTATTTGTTTTGATATAAGGAATCGGTACAACCAATTGAGTACCAGTGTCTTGTACGTCAGCTACTGCCATATTGTCCAGGGACAATCACCAACGATGCCCATCATTGCGACCACCTGAAACAAAACATAATATTTTTTAAAAATGTGAAAGGTCTTTGATACAGTGACCTTAATTGTAATTTTAGCTATCTTTTTCAGTGAATTCAAATAGACTGTGGTTGCTTAAGTAGATTATTTTTTGTTAACTTTTTTAAATTTAGAATAATTTAAAAAAAAATAAATTTTACCTTAAGCAGAAGGTACTCTTCTGTTGGCGATTTTTTCATAAATTTTGGACTTGTTTACCTTTTTTAAGAATAATTTGCAATTTAGTTAAATGGAACAAAAATTATTTTAAAGATTGGTATTTTACCGCATCTAGAAAGTACTCTAAAAGAATGATTTTATTAACTACCCTTTCCATCTTATGAAGCTTCTTCCATTCTTCTAATAGTACGTATTCCTTTTCATAACGCACAGAAGATTTTGCTGGAAATAATTTAGTCATTGATTCGCCACATTTTAGCTCGATTTTGCTTAATTCTTGTGTAGATTGCGCGACGCTGATATTTTTTTACAAATAAATAAACAAAACAAATACACATTTATTTGTAGCTAAATAACGAATATAAAGTGAACGATGTGATTTAAAGTGAAATACCAACAGGGGATGTTTAATTTGACAGAATTTATATTTTTAAAATGACGTTTTTATAAAAAGAAAATATTGAAAAAAAAAGAAATATTTTCACAGTAATGAAATAAAATTTTGTACGATTAAAGCATTCGTTTAGAAATTTCGGACTTCTTTCATCAGCTCGTCCGGAAATATCTAAACTCATACTTTAATAAGTCAAGCCCAGACGTTTTTATAATTAAACTTGTATGCCATTTTAATTAGGTAATTAGGTGTTTGGTAAGATCTTCCATAATGCTAATTTTGCAGACTTTCAATTTGCATATATTTTTAAACACCTCACTTCTTCTTTTATAAGAGACGAATTTGACTACATATATTACTGGTCTATTTTTACTATTTTTCTTGTCCATGCGATGCATTCTGTCAATATCTTCACCACTTACATTAATTCCCAGTTTCTCTTGGAATCATTTGAGTACACCATTTCCAAGGTCTTCCTTTTTAGTTTCGACTATTCCAAAAATGCACAGGTTGTTGCGTTTACAATTATGTGTATATTCCTGAAAGGTGTAGACGATACTTTGCTAAGGTGAATTTGCGTTCAGATGTTTTGTACAATTACATCTATTAGAGTTGTAGGTGGATTCAAAACCACCGAAGTGTATGTACTTCACATGCGAAGCTGTTTTACTGAGTAAATCTTTCAAAGATACATTCTTGAATATTAGCCGATAAAAACAAGTTTTTAATTTGCTATTGTTTCTAACAAGAAAAGAAACGTAAACATAAGATGAACAGTAGGGGTGCGTAGTGCCAATAAAATAATTTAAAAAATACAGAGACAACTGGAAGAAGCATATTAAGGGGATGGAATCACAGGGGATTCACAACTGGATATTAGAGTACAGAACGGCCTCGTAAAAGATGGAAGAACCAGGAGTGAAGGACGTAAGAGGCAATTAGCCTAATACTTGAAGAAAGAAGTAATAGAAGATATTTTTAAACAACTTAATGGACTATTGCAATTTTCGTTTTACTGCTCGCTTAAGGCATCTAGCTGCAATATAATTGTTTCTGTGACACTAAAATTTCCTCTGTCTCTCCATATTTTTATGGCTTTCCTCTAGGACTTTTTTCACCTGGCCGATATCTGGAAATTTGCTGAATATGTTAGTGTCATCGTTGTCTGCGTTTTGTCTGCCATTTCACTATGTCTTCCACGTTATAGTGTTTTCGTAAGTCTGGTCTCTCAAAACTTTGTCTGTGCTTGGTATACTTCTTCGAGTTCCCATCGCAGCTTCTTGTAATATACCTTTTGTTATACCACTTTTCGCTCTTGTTACCGGTGGTATAAGTTTCTGTTTCTGCTTGGAATGCGTACAAAAGCCTTTGGACATTATTTTCGGCGTAAACCAGAATGTTTAGTTCACGGTTATTGGTACTATACGCATAAATTTATTACTAGGTAGAATTTTGGTAGATGATACTAAGGTGCTATACATATTTCTTACAAGATTTGCAAATGTCTCGATTTTTCGACTAATTTTCTCATTATGAATATTGCGTCGACTGTACACATCTATTCCTTCCAAACCCTCGTTGTTATTTCACATCCAATATTTGGTGGATTGCTGTATATCAAAAAATAGCGACACAAAGGGGGCCGCACCCACCGCCACGATTTTTTGAATCATTCAGCCGGGCATCTGCCACAGAAGTCAAACATTTAACAGTATAGCGGCACGTGGCGCATTGTTTGCCGAAGCGCAGCGGCCCTTTAAAAATGGCCGATTTAAAGGCCAGGCATCTGAGCTCCTCCGCGGCCACCTGGAGCAAATCAGCGCCGCCAAAATAAGAATTAAAAATGCGAATGCGAGCATCTGGTGGACAACAATGCGCCACGAGCTGAACTGGTCGAACACGTTGCAAATCCAACAGGAACGGGGCCCGCGTGTAGACGCTTTGTTTAATTCATAAAACATTACGCACCTTGTCGCATTGCGCATTAGGTGCCATACAGGGCTTTGTACATTGCACCTAGCGTACTCCTACGGTATTTGTGCTGTATCTGCCCATCTACAGCTGCTGGGGAAGCCTGATAAGAGGGATTGGTGGACATGTGCATTACTTCGCCTGCAGCTGCGGCATTACTGTTGGTTTATTGATGCGCGTCATATTGGAGGACAATTATGACACGGCCGGTGCCGTAATGCTATGACGCCTTGGGGTTGCTGCAGTAGTACCGCGTTAATCACCACCTGGAATGCCTCGTTTTCGTTCAAATTCCATTAATATAGCCCATATACCGTGACTTTCAAAAGAAACCAGGACAAAAAAAATCAAAGCAAAAATTTCGATTTTTCTGCTAGTTTTGTATAGAGCGATAGAGATGATCAGTTTAAAGAAGCAATGATCTCTGTTGCCATAGCAATTTCACATGATGTTTAGAAAGTACCGTATGACCGAAAACTTTCAACGTCTAGAGGGCTGTGGATTTTTTAAAAATTAAATTTAAGTTGGCAGTGATGAGTAAAGCTACTTAATAATATAACCTATACAATTTTGACAGATAAACTTAACGTTTACAGGATGTTTAATGCCGAGTACTAGGTGGTGCTGTGTATGGAAAAAGTAAGGTCACTATATATAGTGATATAGTGACCTTAGGAAAAAGCAGCAAATCATTTTGAATAGCTGTAGTTGTTTTTGTTACTAACATTTTTATGTATTCAACAAGAATGTTTGTATTTGTTGAAATGACAATCTTGACATAACCTTAAACTGACAGATATAAAATTCCAATGTGACTTTTACTACCACGACTGCCAACAAAATGTTTTGACAAAATAATTCCACAGCCCTCTAGACGTTGAAAGTTTTCGATCATACTGTATGAGTGTAGGATTCTACCCCCAGAAAGTTCACCCATTACAGTGTTCTGTATATCGCAGTGGCGGCTCGCTGTAAGGAAACAAGAATCCATGCCTCTACCATTAAAGAATTTTTTATTTTGAAAACAACATTATTTGTGCTTATTTTTCATCATTCTTCTCATTTTAAAGCTTAAACAAAGCACAAGTAATTTTTATTTCATGAATATGCCGCTGAAACAAACGTCACAAAACAACTAATGCGAGTTAACGAAATGAAAATCCTGCGGAAAAACACGACGGGATAGAGTGAGAAATGAGACCACTAGAGAAATATGTCAAGTTCAAGATGTTATAAGATGGAGCCGCGAAAGAAGATGTTGGAGAAACCACGTACAGCGTATGGAAACAACAATGATTGCACGCAGTTTTCAACAGGCCAAAGAGACAGAGGAAGGCCCAAAAACGTTGGAGGGATAGCTGAACATCCATATCCCAAAAACAATAAGCTGTTTAAAATACGTAGAAGAAGAAGAAGAATATAACTGTACGATAAGAGCTGCGTGTTTGACGGATCTATTGGTGTTAGATCGAAGTGACTTCGCAGCGGGTGCAGATCGGTAAAAATAAGTCAAAAGATGAGGATATTTTAAGATTCAGTAGGAGCCATCGTAGCGATGGCTCAATCAACCTCAGTCTGTCCTGATCCCTGTTAAAATGCCCCCATACGAAAATTTTGGCACGTAAGCTCACTTCATCGAGTTCAGATGAAGAAACGCCGCGCTGTGACGCGTCCGCCGATCATACCAAGGCGACAGAAGAGACGTTTCACGTTGGAATTTTCGCAAAATAATCACGGTATGGTCTATTTTCTTATACTCATAATTTACTCCTAAATTATCGCACATCTTGAAATAATATTCATTATTAGCCTGTTTGTTTCGTTGCCAGTTAATATGCTTATTTTAGATCTAGGGATCGAATTTTGTATTTGTCTGTGAGCGGCCATTTTAATTTCGGTGGTTGGCTCTACCAACAAAATTCTCCTTACGAGCCGCCACCGATATATCGTACCATTCATATATAGTGAATTTTCCTAGCTTTTTGTGAATGTCTAGTTCTTTTTTATAGGAAATTGTGGATGTAAGGAAGTCTAAATTTGTAACTTGTTCAATTGTATGATTATTAATTATAATTTTAGATCGCGTATCGAGTATGATCAGCTCCTCTGACATAATTTTCAGTTATTTTGTTTAATTCGTATGCAGCTTTTTGGAGTCTGTGTTCCTTGTTAGCAATTAGCACCTGGTCGTTGGCAAAAAGCACCGTTGTTATATATTTTTTTGTTTAAATCGTAGGTATAGAAATCTATGTTATGCATTGTCGTAACACGTCCTCTATGTAAATATTAAAAAGAATCGGGGACCAACTGCAGCCTCGTATTTTTGTTTTCGTATCCGGTACTAGGAATTTGTGATGATTGATACATACCCTGTATGACTTTAACTAAATATAATTTATAAATAGTGGTTCTTTATTATATTCCCTGTTTTTCAATAATCTGTTTGAGTGGGAACGTATCCGTATAAGATCTCCTTTTCCTAAAACCAGTTTGCTTTTCTGACAGTATCCATTTCGTTAATTTACTTAATGTGCCTGTTATGATTTTTAAATAAATTTGATATCCGGTATTTAGTAAAAATGTGCTCCTATAGTTCTCACAGCTTGTCCTTTCTCCTTTTTCAATATTGATCTTATTGTAATTACCTTCCAATTATTGAGCATTGTCTTTGTTTTCTCACATTTATTTAGCAGTGCAAGATATCGAGTTTCTATGTTTGCTTATTTTATAAGTTCAGCGTTTACCATCTTGCCCTGTTGCTTTTCTATTTTTTACTTTACCTACATCTTCATTTAGTTCTATCTGGTCTATACTCCTGTCTTCATCTTCTAGCTTGTCGTTATAATTTTGCTGCACTTTCAAAGTTTCCTTTGTTGTACAGTGTTCGGCATAGTAATCATCCAACCACTCTTTTTTCTGGTTTTGTTTAAATGTTGTATCATCTTGTAGACTAATTCTTGTTTCCCATGCACTTCGTTTTTAATATTTGATATAAATCTATCGCAGTTCTCTTGACTGATTTTTCTACAAAGTTCTTCTATTTCTATTGATAATTTCTATAACCTTTTATTACCTTAAGTTTTATTCTGTTACAATTTCAAGTATACGCGTTTCTTCTTTATCTATCTTATTTTTGATTTCGTCATTTTAGTATTTTAATACTTTTCATGTGTATGAATGGCCCTCGATACCAAAAGGTTAAAAAGGCTAAAGATAATGAATGAATAATGGAATGATATAGAAATAGTTATTTCGTTTTTAAATTTCTACTTTCACTATAATTAATATAACAATATTAATATAACAAGTACATAAGGTAGGATTTTATTTGGCGAGTTTAGGTATGGCCGAGCTAGGGCACTAAAGAAGACAAGTCAGTAACGTTATATACAAGTTGTATACAAAGCTTTATGCTCGACAGCTAAAATAAAAAAATCGAGTTTATAAATTTATTATCATCTATTCTGTGACAGAAAACAAATTGATAGTAGAGTGTTTTAATAGATATTGACAAGTATTTATTTTGACATTGACAGCTGACGTAAAGGTACTTTATAGTGCTAGTAAAATAAAGTAAACTTTCTAAAGAGCTACATTATTGCTGCAAAACTATGTCATAAATAGTACTTTATAATGCAGTTGTACATAATAGTATATTATATACCAAGGGACAAAAGTGCATCATTTGATCCCCAGGTACATACACTATTTTTTCCACCTCCGGATCACAAATCATAAAATAAATCTGATTTTGCTGGTTTTAAAAATAAGGTTTATGTTTGATTCGGAAAAATGGATGGCTTTGGAAATCTAGATGAGTAACTAAGGTAATGTTATAAATAATGTAATTTTGAAGAACCAAAGTGCCACTTTTAATCTCTGAGGGATTAAATAAAAATTTAAACGCTCAGATATTAAAGGTGGCACTTTGGTCCTTCAAAATGACTCCTAAAATAGGTCGTTTAGTCCCGGGAGTGCAAAAAATCTATTATTAGTACCTGAGAATAAAAATATAAAAATACATATTTCTTATTCGAACTCATTGGTAGTTTTTAAAAGAAAATGTAGTGTAAATTAATGAAACTAACAATAAAGACCTGTTGCACAGCGTCTTACATTGTGCGTGCTGTATAATTCCAAACATTAGAAACAATTTTTTATTATCGTGTATGTATACGAATTTGAGTTTAAAAGAAAGCCACGCATTTGTATGTTTAATTCTTTTGAAGAAGATAAAAATTATTCTGAATTTTCAACGGCAGGATCTTATCCCGAATATTAATTATCGTAAAGATAATCTTCTATAAGTGAGTGTGAAATGAATGTATAAATAATACGGGATCTATGGACGACTCTTGAGAAACACTTTTGCACTTTAGAATTACGTCAGTTGTATAACTTGAGAACCTTTAGTACATGCTAAAAATAAATATATAGAATATTTGTGTGAAACTGTCAGTGTGGAAATTTGCTTTCGACATAAGAAATCCTTAAACCTATTTAAAAGAAATTCATTAAACTGTGTGCCTTACAATCCATTCACGTTTGAATCAAATATCTGATAGGCCTTTACTGGTATAAGCATTTATTGTGGATTTTGGGTCTTCCAAGAGTTCTACCCTGTTTCTCCTTCTGCCTGCTTCTACATGCTTTAAAAACCATTCTAAATAAAAATCATTTTAAATCCTATTAACCACTGGCAGTGGCATTTGGTGTCCCGGAAATTTTAATCACGCTTGAAATTTTATTTGTTCTGGCGCACGCCATCGCCGTAAAACCGTAATTCCAATTACCAAAAAGCTGACTCTGGCCATGCTTCAGCGGGTTCGGAAGTCGACGGTGTTTTATTGCCGCATTTGGTGTAAAGTTATCTAAGCACTTGGTCAGGTGGGGTGACGCAAGCTCGGCTCCGGGGTTGCACCCTCGGTACTCCGGATCCAGCTGTATGCTCCGGTATGACCAATGCGCAGCTGTATTTTGATCAGATCTGACCTGCAATTACTGGGGCACGGTGCATGTACGGTAGCTAATGAGACTCCTTGCAATTGTAATTTAATGCCTTGTTTCGAGGCCTCGTGAAGACCGGGGCGATGAAAATAATTACAAGTGAAACCTGTCGAAAAAATTCAATATAATAATAATAATCCCAGATGCAAACAGACCATTGGAGTTTGGGGAATCTCCTATCGGTGCCTCAAGTACCAGGAAGCGGGGAATTGTTCTTGAAAAACAAAGGAATATTTTCTAACCACAAGTACAGCATATGCAGATAGGTATATAATTTACAAAAGACAAATAATATTAACAGGGTTGAAAAATCAATAGGCTTCAATTCAAATAAGGTAGTTTCTTGTCCTTGCTTTTCCATTGGCACTTGGCATTTTGATAATAAAATTTGCTTATAACCAAGTAGTTCATTTGTTCATTATTACACCACTGATGACATGCACATTTATGCTATGGACGAAACTTAGGTGTATTACGACCATCCGTCGATAATTTCTTTCTATTGCTTGGGGACATACGAGAAATGTAATAAACAGAAATTTAAATTTGTGTAGAATAAAAAATCTTATTAATCTATATATTTATTTAAAACGTGAAGCGTTTTCTTTCGACATCTATTTTGAGACTTCCACCGGGCGATTTCGATAATTCTTTTTTTAAATGAAAGCCGTTACCGTGTAGATGTGCACAAAAGTCCTAAATTGAAAGTAAATTGATAATTTTTAGAGAAAAAACATAATATTGTAGCTCTCAAGTGGTTGCAGCCGGCCATGCAGTAGCATTAAACCAAGTATATATTGCGACATTCTGCTGATTTTTGCAATGGACTACTGCAACTACAAATGTTTATTTGAAATCATAGATATGCAAATACTCGTAGAGTATCCATTTCTATGTTTGAAATCAACGGTCTGCTGATTCGTGAGACAAACGTCAAAATACATGTAAAATGACAGTTAACGAAAATCGGTATTGCTCGTACGCTGTAAGGTGTTTTTTCTGCTTATTATAATTATGTGGATGTGCTTATTTACACACTTGTTCATTGCTTTCCCTCTTGGTACAAGTATACGTATATTGTTAAAACGTATTTTGACGTTATCCGACACCTGTTTTTCATACTATTCCATCCTCCCAGTTTCTTTCGTTTAAGTTGCATTCAATCATCGCTTTTGTAATCTATTATTTAAAATTCTGTTCGGCCTTCTAGCTTTTCTTTGTGGTACCCTTCCCATTTTCTGTGTGCGCCTAGCATTTGCGATAACAATTAATAAATCGCAAAGACAACTGGATAAAGTGGGAATATATAATATTTGTCACAACCAGTATTTAGCTACGGTCAAGTGTATGGTCAATGTCGCGTGCGATTTACCTAATGGATAGTGCCATACGTTAAACGTTGTCTACAAAGAAGTTTTGTAAATTGCAAAATATTTTGTAACGGGTTCACTAGTGTCTTATAAATTATAATTTACTATTGACTAGCGTTATAAAGCTAATCAATAGTAGCATGGTATTTAACTATCAGTAAATTTTATGATGATAATCTGTAATTGAATTTACAGTTTTGTTCGGCGATGACTAGCTAAGTGGCATACACATGTGGAGAAAATTGTAAGAAAAAAAATAGTAAACTTACATTATCTTGAGTTACTCAACGTCGTTCTATTTATCTGCTTCAATGTTTGTATTTATATTAGTAACGATGGTTTATAGTTCGTCCCAAATCTGTTAAAAGAGACCCAGCGAAGTAGCACACATATACCATGATTGAAAATTTGGAATACGCCCTCTGGTTATCCAGAATTATTTTGCTGATCTTCTAAGTTCTCTATGTTGATTTTGATGCTGACCGATAATCATGCCGCAATTCTGATTAGTGTTGCCACGAGACGAGATTTTTCTCATCTCGATCTCGAGAATTTCGATTCTCGAATTTACAGCATAGCAGTTGCGTCTGCGAAATGCGCAAAATAATGATGTGCTTCATGTATGTATAAACACTTTGGGTTTCCCCTGTCTATATTTATGGCACTGCACTAGAAAGGACAAAGCAATGGAGCTGGCTCAGAGGTAAAGCTTCTGGTCCTAGACCAGAATATGTGGGTTCAGTTCTCACAGAATCCAACGGCTACAAAAACCGAGCGCTTTCCCAATCTGGAAACCGGCTTTGGCAACCGTTGGGTCTTAATGTTAATATTCGAGAATTTGAGTAATTTCGTCTCGAATATTCAATTTCGAGACGAGACGAAACGAGAATGATCTCGTCACGATGGCATCATTAATTCTGATAAATAAAGGCCTGCTAAGCGATATACATATAAAAAAACTACAGAATAAAATTTATAGATTTCTTATTGTTGATATGGAAGATTCCATTTTTTTTTAAATTTTAAAATAAATTATTTCGAACCAAGTTGTTGCAGAAACGTCTGCATAGAAAACTTAAGGTTAACTCGATTATTAGTTGATCGTATGCCCTGGGTAACTTGCTAGAAATGATGGATCAAAATGATACTTTTAGACGAATTG
>CALNHX010013292.1:0-18438 GCA_940337035.1 Agriotes lineatus
CTTTAATTTATAATTGATGTCTTGAGATTTTCGACTCAGAGAAACTTTCGAATTATAAATAACCAAATGGGTTCTAACTTTATTGAAAAAGTCTATTGGAGAGTCTTTATTCTGTTTTCATTTAGTTAAATCAATTAAAAGATTCAATTCTGACGTTTGGTCGCCAAAATTTAGTTGCAATGATCTCTGCAGATCCGATAAATTCCGATAAAGTGGCTTGATTATCATCATATGACGGTATTTCGTTCAGTAATGCCACACTAAAATGCGGGGGAAACAGTGATGCGCTTTGGTCAACCATATTTGGGTTGCTAATGTTGTTACAATTATTTAAAAATAAAATTCTAGGCGTTCTACCTAATGGGAATCTCGAGCGATCACGTGACATAAAACTTTTACAATCGCTTGAAAAATAAAATTCTAGGCGTTCTACCTAATGGCTCACGATCACCATTGACATAAAAATTTTGTAGACAAAAATTGATTTTACTTATTTGTTTCACTTGATTTTAATTTTTGTTTATGTTAGTAAATGATTTATTGACTAGGGGAAACCTACACAGGGGTTCCTACGCACAGAAACGTAAGCATAAACACAGATTAAGCACACCTAATATGTGCGGTGATTGGGCTAGCTTACTACGTTCTGCCTGAACTTATAAATAAAAATTTAATACTGTGTTAGTATTATTTAAACTGTGTAATTAATTATTTACTCTTATTTATAAAGCAAATATAATAAATATAATTATATGCACTTACTGCATTTTACGTTGACGTTGACAGAAGAAACGTCAAATGGACTCTGTTGGTCCTGTTAACGTCGGCTGGGCTGCACACTGCTAGGTCCTGATGTCCGACTTCGGATGGCGTGCTAACTGCTAGGTCCTGTTGTCCACACTTTTGGACTGGGGTCCTGAGGTCGTCGTTGTTGACGTTGCCAATCGAGGACTGGTTCCAATAACCACGGTGATCCCAATGATCAAGAGGTCCCAATGACCAGAAGGTTACAATAACCACGAAGCGGACAGAAGCTGGGTCGACGGGCTGCTTCTCACGATCGGGCGATGCTTGTCCCTGGAGATGTTCGAAGATCTGCTGGATGGTAGGTGTCGATTTGCGGCAAAGAGCTGAACCTCACGGTAAATTGCTGGTCGACTCGATGTTTGTAGTTTTCCCAGGTTTCACAAATCCACAAGACTGCACCAGTTTTATTAAAAGGCGGCCGAAACGCCTTTTTATAAAAAACGTTTATTTTTATTTTACAATGGAAATATAACATTGGAAGCACAGAGCTAGCCGTCAGACAATATCTTACATCTAACTAGGTTATGAACTAACTGGAACTTAAGTAGAAGGTGCAAACTACTTGTATACAGTGTGTTTCACTTTACATGGAAGCACCCCTGTATTTTCTTTGTTTTTGTATGGATCGATTTGAATTTTTTATCAGTTCTACAACTCACCAAGAGACATCGATTCATGTCCTTGAGCACAAAAGACGTTGTTAGCCTTGCCTACTACGATCAAAAACATGGGTCGCATTGTCAATATTTTGCATCGCGTTAGAGTTACAGCAAAAAGTTATTAAGAAAAGTTGTTTAGAATCAAAAGAATACCCCAGATACCGATTTTCGTTTATTAATTCGAATTTTTAATTTTTATCTATAAATTTGTCCAAGTCCCAAATTTCAACTTTTAATTTGGTATCAAATGGTGTCATGGATAAACAACATTTTTATTTTTATTGCAAACGTCATTAGCTTTTAATAACGGTTGAATTACTTTTAACTGTTGCTGAGAAAGTAGAAATAATTAGAATTACTGGTGAAAATGCAAGATCCAATAGAGAAGTAGCTAGAATAATATTGGATCTTGCATTTTCACCAGTAATTCTAATTTATTTCTACTTTCTCAGCAGCAGTTAAACGTAATTCAGCCGTTATTAAAAGCTAATGACGTTTGCAACAATAATAAAAATGTTGTTTCTCCATGACACCATTTGATACCAAATTAAAGGTTAAATTTGGGACTTGGACAAATTTATAGATAAAAATTAAAAATTCGAATTATCAAACGAAAATCGGTATCTGGGATATTCTTTTGATTCTAAACAACTTTTCTTAATAACTTTTTGCTGTAACTCTAACGCGATGCAAAATATTGACAATGTGACCCATGTTCTTGATCGTAGTGGGCCAGGCTAATAACGTCTTTTGCGCTCAAGAACATGAATAGATGCCTCTTGGTGAGTTGTACAACTGATAAAAAATTCAAATCGATCCATACAAAAACAAAGAAAATACAGGGGTGCTTCCATGTAAAGTGAAACACACTGTATATAATATGTCTAATCTGCTAAGATAAATATTATCACTAAAGGAAGTGCAAAGCAGGAAGCCACCTGCATTCGAGGATGCAAGCGTACAGTTTACACAAAGGGCTATTGACTAGCTACTATGTAACTGTCAAGTGTCTCGTCGGGTATTATCTCCTATATAATTTCCTCAGGTACCTCGTCGGATGTTGTATCTTTCATAACATTCTTAGGTGACTCGTCGGATGTTATGTTTTCCATAATTTCCATAGATGCCTCGTCGGATGTTATGTCTTCCATAATGTCCTTAGGTGACTCGTCAAATGTTGTGTCTTTCATAATTACCTTAGGCGTCGCATTCTGTATATTGGGCAAAACAGAGCTTTGCTCATTTTCAAATATATTTTTTTCAACTTCAATGCAATTTTCGTCTTGAGGCCTCATCGGATTGCTTACAACTCTGTGTTCCCTGGCCGCTGATTCCTTGCTGCACTTTTTTCAGCTGGTCAAAGATAATTATAGATGAGGTATTGCGAGATGAGATAGTAGGTGTAGCCTCTTCATTGTAAATCAAGGTATTAAAATTCATTGGCGTTAGAATGACATCATCAAGATTTACTATCGAAGTAATTTCAATATTTGATGTACTTTTCGTAAATTTGGTACCCGAACCCGATGCAGGTATATCGGCAATTTCTCCAGAAAGCAAATTTCATTGACAATCACATTCACATTTATTCCATAGGTGGTCAAGCTATCTTCAATTCTTGTCAAAACTTTTACCGCAATCCTACATTCTTCAGAAGTAATTTTCGCTTCTGAGAGCGAGTGTTTTTGGGATTTATTATTTTCAATTATGATTTATTATTTTCAATTATATTTCTTACACATTTCGTGTAATCAACGTTATTAGGGTTTAATGGGAATAACCCGCATTTTTTTAATCTATTTTTTAATGGCTTTTCGTATTGGTTTCTCTGAGTGTCATTTCAAAAACTTTACAGAAATTAGTTTTGTTGACTGAATTATTCACGTTTTCTGGTAGGCTCTGCCATTTCCTAATTGTATTTTTCCATTCTGATTTAAGGGGCCGAAATAACGTCTGCGGGCTGAAGTATGTGGGTAGTATTTGGTGGGAGCGCATAAAGGATAATTCCATTTTTTTCACATGTCTCACTTAGCGCTAAAGTCGTATGTGATTTGTGTCCATCAATTAAAAGAAAAATGGGCTTTTTTATGTTGTTTTCTGAAAGCCATTTATTAAAGTCATTTGAAATATATTCAAAAAATACATCCCCCTTCATCCACCCTGACTCAGATTTTCCCAAAACCCATTTAGCTGGCATGTTTTTAGCGACTGCTCTGGGTGGTCTTTTGTAAGGGAAAACAACTAAAGGCGGACATATTCTACCACTTGCAGGGAAACAGATCAACATAGTGATGTTCTCTTTTTCATTTCCTTTTTGAATATGATACAGATTTTTCCACCCTTTAGGTGCCAAGACTTTCCCAGTTTTGGGACAGAGTGAGAAACCCGATTCATCTCCATTGAGGATCCTTTCAGCATCTTTCAAAACATCTTGCAAGTTGTTATCTTTTAAATATTTTTCCAAATTACAAAAGCATAGCTTAATTCTCTTCAGTGATCACCGCTCTTGCTTTATTAATACTTTCAGCTTCCCTGAGCGATATTTGAGGGTGTCTTTTTAGAAAGTTTAGGTACCATCGTCGGCCAGGTCTTCCATCTTTAAATAACGTTACCTTTCCGCTTTCTTTAACTAAGGTACTTGAACCAATTAAGGCCACGTTAAGGTTCAAAGGATCATTAGAAGAGAAATATTATTCCAAGCTTTGTATAAATTATTCAACATAAGCAGTGCATCATATATATTGGTTTTTACACAAAAATATTCAATTTTTCATTTGATTTGTGGAGTATACATTTTTTATCGGAAGAGTGAAATTGGCCTTATTGGATGACCCAGGTACCTTATAAGGCCACTTGCAGAAATTGATAAGCTTATGACCTTCCTGAAAGGGTGGAGGTTTTTCCACGTGTTAGAATTTTGGTTCTTATGAATGTTTTTAGGTGGCCTTATTTGGGCACGAAAATAAATTCGCTATTAAAATAAAAAAAACAACAAACATTTTTTTCTTCGTAACATTTTTATTTAATAACAAACTTTCAAACAAACTTACAAACTTTCGCATTCATGGCACACAAACTTCCTCTTATCTCCCTTACCTAACCCGACACATTCATCGTGGACATACCGACAACACAGCACACAAAGTCGCATGTGTAACATTCTATCCTCTTTGCAAACGAAGTAAGAAACCGTGTCAACCGAAATGTTCAGACCCCGAATTTTGATTTCTTTCTTGATTTTTTTAATTATGTCACCTTTCGCAGTTTTATTGTTAGGTTTAACTATGATCGGCGGAACTTTTGAGACAGATTTTGCTTATGTCACAACACCCGGAAAGGTAGCGCCGCGGTTTGCATTCTCAAGATAACTTATTTTTTCTTGTAGCAAAACATTCGTCTTCTCTCTCTCGTCTAACAATTGTTTCATTAATTCGATCTCATTATGTAGATGTTTCACAATCGAGGTGTCGTCTACGCTGTCGGAACAGCATACAACGCGCGTATTGTCTATCACCGTAATGTTTGTCTGACGGTCGAGGCAAGATCTATGGTAGGCTGCTCCGCAGTTAACACATACACAATACTTTGCCTCCTTGTTCTTGCAACAGCTGTGATATGCCATTCCGCTGCGATTTGTCTTCGATCGGTGAACCACAGCAGCGGGCGTTGGAAGCAAGTTGATGTAGATCCGCTTCGCATATCCGTAAAGCCTGCTCACGCGGCGACTTGATCCGTCGAAAGTGAGGTTATCTAAGGTGTGCTCGGATGAATCTGCTTTAAGATATTGAAGCTTAATGTACATCGATATCATCTAGCTCCTCTAACCACACTACGCCGGTTATTTTATCTAGTTTAGCACTAATTTCACACTATTTTCCACTTATTGTTCACTTCGCTCGCGGCACGTCCGACCACCACGGCGTCCATCCTACGATGATAGTCAGTAGAAGCACAGTCTATATACAAAACAGTCATGTCACTCCAGTGTCGGCACTTTGATGTTCGTGTCCCCGAAAAATTAGTGCGCATATGCCAGGAGTCGCTCGGAGGGCGGGCGTTACCAATTTAAAAAAGCGCGCGGAAGCTGCGAGTTACGACTTCGAAAAGGCGTGCGCCAACCGTAATCTCTTTTAAGATTTAGACTGTGTTGTACGAGTGCGGGATGATAATTGGTTAGCCTCCACAGATTTTAAATACATTAATAAACTGCTGGACAAAATTATCGCATCACAAAAAAATTGTTCTAAAAACTAAATTGTTTATATTATTATGGGGGTGTTAGAGCTTCGCAATAGTAAAAAGGACTATTATAAAAGATTAGAGGAAATTTATTGCGTATTTGAGGAAAAACAGTAAAACTTTACAACTATCTTAAAATCTGAACAATAGTAAACAACAAATTTGAAACACAAAACACAAAGAAAACTGTACACGCATTATTTTAATAGCGTGGCGCGCCTCCTCTTGCTCTCACTATTTCATTGAGCCTTCTAGGCATTGACTGAATCACACGGACAATGTATTCCTGGGAATGCTTCCCCATTCCTCTCGGAGAGCCATTTCCAGCTCTCTTCAAGTTGTGGGACGATGTACACGAGCTCGGAGGCAACTTTTTAGCATGTTCCATATATGTTCTATAACATTAATATCAGGGCTTTTAGCTGGCATAGGCAAACCATTAATGCCAACTTCTGCAAGGTATTTTTCGACGACGCGAGCAATGTGAGGCCTCGCGTTATCTTGTAAAAGGAGAACCTCTTCACCAATAAAGGGCTCGAAGGGTACCACATCCTGTTGTAAAATGTCCTCCATGTACCTTGCAGCAGTCAATGTTCGCTTGGTAATGATGTGCAGCTCCGTACGTTAACAGCTGTTTGAAGAATAGTTATTTGTATAGTAAGCATAGAAAGCAGAATTTGCTGCACCGAGTGATTGTTTGCAATCCGACCGTAGGACGGGTTGCAAGAGCACAGAAAGTGTTTACAGCAGCATTTCCATAGCAACGATCCTTACATGAACGAAATGTAAAATTTTTATGTCTCCAAATGTTATGAAAAAGCCAACTTTCTTAGCGAGTAGGAAAAACATATGCGTTATTGCAATGGCTAAAGTCAATGAACTACAGCACGATTTGCCTCCGCACCTACCTTATTCACTCTATTTGGCTCCTTCCGACATCCACTTATTCCCTACTCTCAAAATTTCTGGTTAGACATTTTCATCGATTGAAAAGGTCAATGTAACTGATAATTCAAATACAGTTTTAAAAATACCACATAAACGTAATTAGGATATATTTTTGTTCAATAGTTTGTTGATTTACAGCGATTGACATTTATTAATACTGTTAATACATTATATAAATGTTTACATTTCTCAATACAACATAATACAATAATACATAATTACAAAACATATAAATTGTATAAAACAGTATCTAGCTACGTATATTTCTCACAAACGTTCTTGCTAACATAAAAAATGCAATCTACGAGATAGTATATAGACATTTTCTTTTTATCAATGGTTGGTTTTACACGTTGGTTACATTACGGCATTAAAATGTTACATGATAACAAAGCTGTAGAAGAGGATGACATAAACAGTGAAATGCTAGACACTAAATGAGGAAGGCGTGTCACTTATGACGGACTTATGTAATAAAATATGGACCACTGGAATATGATCTAAAGATTGGACTAAATCAGTCATGATTACGTTTCACAAGCTAAATGGCTCATGGTTCAACAAAAAAAAAATGTAAAAATTATAGAATCATCTCCTTGATTTCTCATGCTAGCAAAATAATGTTATATATAATATTGAATAGATTCAAGAATTATCTGGAAAGGCAAATCCTATTAGAAATGGGGACTCCGGACCATCTCGTCTTTCTAATCCAACAATTATATGAGTCAGGGTCTGGTACAGCGAGAATTATAAGATTATTGTAAAAGGAAGTTGTGCGAGTGTATCACACCAGATTTTTATTTAATATATATGGAGAACAAATAATGTGAAAACGCAAAGTGAAAAATTAGGAAAAATTATGATTATAACATTATAAGAGATGATATAGAGGCAATCACCTAGAAGACGGTTGGATGAAATCGATGGACTGACAGGTACCAAAATGGAGTACAATACAAGAAATGCTCAGGATAGAAAGCACTGGAAGAACATCATACAACTGTTACGGTATTAAAAGAACTTTACGACACCCACCCAAGGTGAGCATCGCACCACGGAATCAGTCCTGAAAAACTGGCACACTTGCCCTGAGATCGGCTAAAAATAGGCTAAAGGCCACGGCTGGAACGCTCAGGGAGTCGGGCGTGAGTCACACGATACGTTCTGGGCAAGCGTGTTGCGGCATATATATAGGGTATGTCAAAATTATGAGGGCGCCACCAAGCCTGTCTTAGACGGGAGCGAAGCACGCAAAATACTCCGTCGATAGGATTACTCAAGAGTTGCAAGGTCAAATAACAATTTCGGGATTGCCTTATGCAAAGATTGTAATTAGGTGCCGATCCGACCGCGACTACGCAGCTGTCTCACCCACCTGTACGCTCAAAGCTCCCTCGTCCCGTCGCACAATAATCATTACACTGAAGGGGGCGCTTATCTGAAACAGAACATGCACAAGTCGAAACAAAACAATAGTTCCCTTAACTAACAAATCATATATTGAATCACGGGTTACAATGGGGCAGCGGAGTGCGTCGCCCTATATCTATAAATAGATTATATCTAAGAAAACACTAGCTGGCGCGCGCTCTAAACCTAGCGACAGATGTTCAGAATAAACAAGGTAGCACTAGGCGCAAGCTCGTGCAAAGATACAACCTAAAGTTCGGAATGAATGCGCAACATGTGGGCGCGAAGCCTTATGCAACGTACAGTAATGAACAAAGTAGCACTTGTAACATAGACAGTCAGTAATTTGGAATGAACGCACAAATATGCGGGCGCGACGCCTTATGCAGCAAACAGTAATGCAAGCCCTTGTAAAATAGACAGTCTGTAATTTGGGAATGAACGCACAGCATGCGGGCGCGACGCCTTATGCAGCAAACAGTAAGGCAAGCCCTTGTAAAATAGACAGTCTGTAATTTGGAATGAACGCACAAATATGACGACAGTGCCTGTAGGCACAAGAGACGTGACGGGCTCGCTCGCGGCGTCCCAAAACAGCTCGTACGCGGGGCTTAATGCTCTCCGCGGGACAGGTACACTCGCGTTCACAGCGGTAATCAGTTCAAAGACACATACCTTAATACGTAGGCGGTTGGGGAGCCTGGTACAGTTGAGTTGCGACAGGCTGCAGTCTTAGGTGGCAGGTACATTCGATGTTCGACGGCTATAGTGATGAGTGGGCATCCGCCATACTGGCGACGTGAGACGCGTCAGGACGCGTACAACTGGACGACAAAAAATGGGCCACTTTCGTTCTGCGGGACAGATCCTCGAATGTCGAGATGAAGGGACACGATCCCTTACTTACGGGAGCAGGAACTGGGCTCAGGATGCACCCACGCTACGCCGAAAACAATTCGGAACTCACACACAACCACCACATGAACGCTCTCTGCAACGGGCTGCGATCAACTGCCACTTAAGGCGAAACCGTTTGTCACATACTTGCTGAAGCAGCACTCGACGGGAAAAAGGCTGACGCCCCCGCCAAGGGCGGGAGCGCCGCACGAACGCACACACTATCCGACCTCTTATTCGATCGACGGCTCTCGGCTGAATGCCCAGCAAAAAGCGTTAGGACGCTTGAAGTGGCGTGAGCCAAACGGCGTTGCCACGTGACTCTCGACAGCCAATGGCGAAGCGATAAGATGAAACAAATTAATGCCGGCGACAATGGTAGCACGCCGCAACGGCGTGTTTTCTAGAAGATTCGGAATTCTTGCGAGCGATAACGCTCGGCTGCCAAAGCGCCATCAGAGGGGCGCTCCAACCGACGAGAAATGCTGCGTTTGGGGCCAAATATGTGCAAAATCATGATTCTGGAATTAGGCGATGGAGCCAAATGAGCAACTAAAAGGGTTTAGCATACGGACACGCTGCCCTAAAGCCTAGGTGGCTATTTAAAATACCAAAATGACCTGAATCAAATGTGCGGAAGATTAGATTGTACTTGTGCGCAAAGATTGAAAATGGTTTTAACATAGCAACAAATTGCCCTAAAGGCGTGAAATGCAATTAAGCATCTACAACCGCAGAATGACTTAACACAACTTATAAACTAAACACATAGCACAAATCACGATCTTCGGATACGAAGAATACAACAATGGAGGCATTATAAATGTTGTAGTATACTTAATTTATAATGTTTTCTATCTTTAGAACTTTTCATATCTCTATTCACAAATTTTAGAGTATAAAATATCCTAACCCGAACAAACAATGATAAAAAATAATTAAAGGGAAAGCTGCGACAAGGGTGGCGATATTGCAGTTCCTCCAATTGATTTTTAATACGCTTACCTACATTTCGACCTATAGATAATGTTGGAAAAAGTTCAGCAAATTTTAGTTCGAGTTGACTAACACACTCACAAAAATTTGTTGGAGGCATTGTTAAATTGCCGAAAGTATCATTATTTGCATTTTGGTATGCCCTGGAATGGCAGTACAAATTTTCTTGTGTTAATGATGTTGTTTGTACTGCATAATTTTCACAAACATTGTATCTATGCTTCGCCAAATATTTTTTTATAAAATTGCCGCAGATATATGTAAAAGCATTTTTCTCAGGCAGTTTCATCTGCCTATAATCGGTTGAATCGATTTGCAGTGGCGTAAATACATTATCTTTGGGAAAAAGAACTTCATAATTTTTTATCTCATCAGGACAAATTACGGCTAAAATTTCATCTAAATCGTCTATACAATTAGCTCCGTCAGAATGATCGAAATAGTTTAGCGAAAATAATTTTTTAAATGAAAATGTAAACTGTATAGGTGTAAGGTTTCTACAATTGCCGCCCTGTTGCCGAATCTTTCAAAAAAAAATTTCAAGGCAATCTTGATTTAGCCGTCTGCTATACAGTTGTGGTAGACCTTTTTGTTTAAAAATATCCCAAATATTTAAAAACGATGTAATTGTAAGTATCCAGCCCTGTATACATTTCAAAGAATTGGTAACGTTTTTGTTGTTTCTATCATACACTTTTAAATTCAAAAATAATGCTAGCATTTCATGCAGAAATTCTAATTGTGGGGCACTTCCCACAAATGGGCGATTGAATTCTTTACTGCCCGTTACTCTACTGGAATTCAAAAGGTCGAAAAGTTTGTCCATCGTATTAATAAAATCTACTGTAGCAGTAGCTGCTAATGGAAATACTCCCAATGAAACATACGTATCAAGGCCAGTAGCCACTGCATGGCTAAAAATTTGGGCAGCAAACTTAACCTTCATTCTTTCAAATGAGGTTGGATTTAAATGGGCATCAGTAAGTTTAGGTGCTAATCTAAATGATCTAGTTTTATCTTGGTCATAAAACTGATTTAGAAAATGTTTATTGGTTATACCTGCTGGTATTTCAAATTGGTATTTAAAGAAATTATTTCTTGTTGATTTCAACAAGTGTGGCACATCAAACATATAATAAGTTCTTTCTCCATTGACAACAAAATATGGATTTTCAATTGTAATTTTCAAGGATTTTGTCAGTTTAATAAAATTAGATCCTTGATCTGAAATCATTCCAACGACATTTAACCCTATTTGTTTGAGCTTCATTATTGATTGAAATACCATAGATTTTAAATCGTCATTGGAACAACTCCCATTCATGAAATAATAAGCCACCGGTTGTTTCCAATTTGATACTATACCACGTGCCATCACAACAATAGCATTTTGTGCAGGCGCGTATTTTTGACCATTAATTGTGTCATGATACCCTACAATTTCATCCCGAGTGGTATTATAATAGAAATTTGTTTTTAAAGACATTTCGTCTACACAAATAATACAGGTGCGGGCATTTTCTTGCAGTGTGTCCACTTTGGTTTTAATGACTCCCATGACGAAATCACTGAATCCTGCTCGAATATCCCATTTTTGGGTTATCCGGCATAAGGTGCTTTTTGAGGGCAACCGAAATGTTTTCGCCAAAAATTTATACGCCTTAGGGCCCAGGAAATAAACAGTCAACGCAAACTGCTTATATTCGTTGCTGTAACGGGAACCTTCTGGCGTGATGGCAGCAAATTTAATCTGACTTTAAATAAAAAAAGCAACGCTATGGTTCAGATGCGCCTCGCAGTACCTAACAACATCTTCCGTTAGTATATGCTTCGATTCCTTCTTGCCAGAAAACTTGACTGGGACTGCTCTTTTTTGTAAAGCCGGAACTTTATGTCGCAATGCAGACTTCCGTGGTGTTGAGGCCGTCAGTGATGAAGATGTTTGACAGAAAGCAACTGTAAATTGTTCCATATTTAACAATTTTCAATGTAATAATGTATGCTAAGTAATAATGACAAATGCTAGTTATTATTACCTGAAGAACAAGCCACAGATTCTTGGGTTAACGTTGGGAACGCAAGTGTTGGCTTTGATGCTGATGAACGCCGTTGTGTTTCAAATAACGCACCTGTAAAATATTATGTGATTAACAATCAACCATAATTAATATTTTATGACTATTCGTTATTACCTGAAGAACAACCTGCAGATTCGCCTGTTAAAGTTGGAAACAGTGTTGCCGTTGACGCTGATGAAGGCCGTGGTGTTTCAAATAACGCACCTGTAAAATATTATGTGATTAACAATCAACCATAATTAATATTTTATGACTATTCGTTATTACCTGAAGAACAACCTGCAGATTCGCCTGTTAAAGTTGGAAACAGTGTTGCCGTTGACGCTGATGAAGGCCGTGGTGTTTCAAATAACGCACCTGTAAAATATTATGTGATTAACAATCAACCATAATTAATATTTTATGACTATTCGTTATTACCTGAAGAACAACCTGCAGATTCGCCTGTTAAAGTTGGAAACAGTGTTGCCGTTGACGCTGATGAAGGCCGTGGTGTTTCAAATAACGCACCTGTAAAATATTATGTGATTAACAATCAACCATAATTAATATTTTATGACTATTCGTTATTACCTGAAGAACAACCTGCAGATTCGCCTGTTAAAGTTGGAAACAGTGTTGCCGTTGACGCTGATGAAGGCCGTGGTGTTTCAAATAACGCACCTGTAAAATATTATGTGATTAACAATCAACCATAATTAATATTTTATGACTATTCGTTATTACCTGAAGAACAACCTGCAGATTCGCCTGTTAAAGTTGGAAACAGTGTTGCCGTTGACGCTGATGAAGGCCGTGGTGTTTCAAATAACGCACCTGTAAAATATTATGTGATTAACAATCAACCATAATTAATATTTTATGACTATTCGTTATTACCTGAAGAACAACCTGCAGATTCGCCTGTTAAAGTTGGAAACAGTGTTGCCGTTGACGCTGATGAAGGCCGTGGTGTTTCAAATAACGCACCTGTAAAATATTATGTGATTAACAATCAACCATAATTAATATTTTATGACTATTCGTTATTACCTGAAGAACAACCTGCAGATTCGCCTGTTAAAGTTGGAAACAGTGTTGCCGTTGACGCTGATGAAGGCCGTGGTGTTTCAAATAACGCACCTGTAAAATATTATGTGATTAACAATCAACCATAATTAAAAATTTTTGACTATTCGTTATTACCTGAAGAACAACCTGCAGATTCGCCTGTTAAAGTTGGAAACAGTGTTGCCTTTGACACTGATGAAGGCCGCGGTGTTTCAAATAACGCATCTGTAAAATATTATGTGATTAACAATCAACAATAATTAATATTCTGCAGATGCTTGAATTTTTGCCGCTCTTAATGGGCGCGGTGTTTGACATAAAGCACCTAAAATTATTTTGTATTAAACGATAAGTCGATAGTCAATTTGCTAATTGTTTATTATGATAAACGATATATAGCAGTATTGAATATGTACAAACCTGAATTTAAATCATCAAACAATGTTGGAATCGCTGTTTTCTTCAGGCGATTCTTCAGCAGACTGGAGAACATTGATTCTTCAAAATGTGCACCACACAGCCTATTATTTTTGTACCACTTTATAGACAAAGTTTCTTTGGATTCTTCCAAACCGCAGTTAGTAATCCAGATCAAACACCTTTAAAAATAGCCTTTTTTAGTGTTTACGGGATTTATATACGTGTATACATAAATAAATATACAAAGGTACTATACAATGACGCTTCAATATAACAACTACTTATAAAACGAAACACTTACCTCTGCCAGTCTTTCGGAAACCGAAAATAGCTAACTTCTGCATTTATGATTGCAGTATTATTGCACCACGGCGACGCACATGCACTGTACCCACCGTAGCGATACTCTGCCATCGCAATTGTTAGTTTCGTTTAATAACGCAAGCCAAAATCAAAACGTACCGTACACAAACGTTAAAGCAAGGTGTTTGACTTTAAGGTTATGGTTGTGAACAATGTTAACCGCCAAATATCAACAACCCGCCCACTGTAACTACTGCGCATAGGCTGTGTGTCGAAATGTTGGAATATGCGCTCTGGAATTCGGGGACATAATTTTGGCCGAGTAAAACGACTGTTTTGTAACGGGTGTTCATAAACAGTCGTCATCCCAGTTGCTTTGAAAAACAAAATGTTATGTCTTTGATTAATTCGTGCAACACAATGAAACGTCATTGAGTACTGTCATAGCGCATTTTTTCTCAATGTTAATAGACATACGTTTCTGAAGTCAAAACCTACTGGGATGACGACTGTTTATGAACACCCGTTATATAGACTGTGGTAGAAGTTGAGGGGAGCGCTGATTCCGTGGGTAATTTATTTAAAACAGCTTCAGCGTCAAAAGGTACGATGGCGCATGCCTTAAAACCAGCTTTCAGATTTTTCTCTATATTTCCTCCCAAAGATTCCAGTGTGTGTTTTAATAGTCTTGGGAACTCGCTTTTCGGAAGAACGCCGTTATTTCTTAGCTTCCATTTAGTAAGTCCGGCACGCCAATATCTCTTCATCGGCCCAAAGAAGGCAATATCTAAGGGTTGTAGTAAATGAGTCGAATTTGGCGGCAATAAAAGAAAGTGACAAGGGGCTCGAGGGATTATCTCCAATGAGAATCTTTTTCCCATGTAATTTCCGGAAATATGGCAGGATAACTTGTGAGAACCAGTCATCAAACACTGTCGACTCGAACCACCCACTTTTAGTTCTATTATATATTGTCCTCTCTGGGCCTCCCTCTGTCCAAGTCGGATAGATGTGCATAGCGCGATAAACCACGTAGGATGGTAAATACGTCAGAGGCAGTACCCGCCATCATGATTGAGGTGCTGCTTTTCGAGGAGTCCAGTATTCAATTGACGTGTTTTATTCCTTTCTTACATATGACCTTTATTTTCCCAGGGTCATCTGTAAGATTGGATTCTTCGTAATTTATGATGTTCTCAGGAGGCATGTCAGCTATTTCATTTCCAAGATTTGTGAAATAATTGTTGACGACTCCTTTACTTACCGCTGCTCTGCTTCTTTTTATATTTTCCGCCAAGCGCTTCGCCAGTTCTGAATTTCTCTGCATGAATCCATAAAACCATTCATGACCTGGTCGGTTTTCTTTAAAACATGGAATCTTCCGGCCAGCTCTATCAAGAAAAGATTTCACGATTTGTCGAATGTCCATTCGACTAAGTGGAAAACCCCACTGTGCTGCCGTTATTATTCCGTTTCTTAATTCTTCCTCCTCTTGAGAAGTTAATTTTGTTTGCCCGCTGGTTTTTTTTTACTTGTTTTTTCTTCAAGTGGTCATGTATAGTAGATTTCGGAACTCCATAACGATCCGCAGCTTCTCTACTTGATAACCTATTTTCAGTTACAGCAGTAACTGCCCTTTCCAAATTAATTTTCTCATAATTCGAATGCTGCTTGACGCCTAACGACTGATGATAATGACGAGATATGGTGTCCGAACTAACCCCACTAGGTTACAATTTACCTTAAAAAATATTTTAAAATTAGCAAATGAAAAACAAAACTAAAAATAATTCGCATAGTTGCAGCTAAGATGTAAGACTACAAAATGGCTCTAAAACCAAACCTGTGGTTATAAAGGCTTCTTGTCCCCAGACAATTGTTTGGCACTTTAACTGAGAGTTATAAAATTCTGTTTGCCAGAAAATAATTGCTTGCGCGCGATCGAACGTATTCTCACCACCGATTGTTATCGACTAACGAAATGGTGGGTATCGCTGAGAGTACAAAATTTTTCCCCGCGTTAAAAGTGATAGGTTGGGGCGCTATCTCGTGATCTTGGAAATTACGCGCCAACGTCCAAACTGGTACGCCCTGTCCGATCTCACCCCAGATGACGGTACCCAATAAAAAAACCTTAAATATTGCATAATGAATACATACAAATGAAAACAACATGTAACGCATGACTACCATAAATGAAAACAACATGTAACGCATGACTACCATAATAAAAGGATATATATTACCTACAGAATGATATTGATAATAGCTCTTTTGAAGTTAGCAAGTGTGCTATTAAAAATATCCACTGAATTTGCAGAAGCATTGATAATTTTTAGAGTTCTATTTATAGGTGAATGAGTGTAAACTAAAATATATAACCGCCCTGGTGGCCTAGTGGTTAGAGTGGCAGACTAGCGGTCCCGGGTTCAAACCCCGAGGGAGGCACAAATTTACGTAGAAAAACGTGTAATATCGGTCCTTCTCAGGAGTAACCAGGAACACCTGAAGACGGGAGTAGATCAAAAACTCCCGAAACGTTGTATGATTTACACCCTAGACAGTGGAAGAGGTCCGAAAAACATATAATAGACCACTGCCAAAAAATGACATTCAGAGAACAACATTGAATTTAATTAAACATAGTAACTCTGGACAGTCAACCAAGCCATTAACAGCTTTATATATAAAGTAAATATCGTAGAGAATCCTTCTAACTTTCAAAGAGATCAAGTTTAACTTCTCCAGCATCGATGATGTATGATAGTCCTCCATGGGGATACCACATTTGAATGCAGCAAAACGCAAGAATTTATTCTGAACTCTCTATAATGTCGCAATGAACCTGATATTGTGGAGACCATACTATCATTGCATACTTATGATTAGGGCTCACCAGTGTACAGTGTAGGGTCCTAATGACATTGAAAAATCAAGGCAGTTCCTGGTCACGAAACCAAGGAGCTTGAGACTCTTCTGGGCAGAATTAAAATTATCATGAGAGAAATTAAAGTTCTCATTGAGCAGTATACCTAGATCTCTGACCTGCTTCACATAGGATAGCTTGTTGTCATTAATTTGGTAAGAAGTTTTAAATTTTTTGGCGCCTTTGAAAAAGGTGATAAAGTGACATTTCTGAATATTTAACGGTAGTTTATTCACACTAGAGCAAGTCCACAGGGAATCAAGATCACTCTACAACAACAGAGCGTCATTGTCAGATTTAATTCTCTTATAGATTTTTAAGTCATCAGCAAAGGAGCTAACAGAAGAATGTTTAATAGCATCCACAATATCATTGACGAATAAGTTAAAAAGTAATGGCGCACAGTGTGACCCTTGCGGAACACCTGAGTGCACTGCACAGAATTTTTATTAACGAGTTCGTGTAGTTTACACATAATATCACTCAAAGTAATATCACTTCCAGTAGATGATGATGCACATGATAAACATGTGTATGCCTTTCTTCCAGAGTTTATCAGTTCAATGTCTGCGCCAGGTATGTTTATGCATTTACAGTGATAAGACTTTTGGCACAAGACACACTTCACGAAAAGGCGAGCGGACCCGAGTTTAGTATTACAGGAATTACATTCCGCCATGATTTTAAAGTAAATTATGAGTAATACACTAAAGATTAATTAGTTACGACGTTAACTGACATAGGAACTTTATGTTGATTCACTTTTTATTAATTATTTCACAGACTTTACACAGAAAAACTGCATAAATGCGAGAGCCGTTAAAATCTTCGACTTGCACAGTGCCCCACCATTTCTGCCATCGTACTCGTTAATTTCTTATTAATTGTTCAGTTTTTATACAAATGTCAATAATACTATCACTTGGAAAACTTAACCCTCCCCTACTTTTGTGATTTATTAGTGAATTTAAAAAAATTTCTTTGTCACCATACAACTCAGATATGCAGTATTCACATTTTAGCGTTTTTCGTAATTTAAATGTTATGAAACCAGCAATGTAAGTTACAATTTCGTTACTGTATGGTAATAAGGAATTACACGTAATAGCATAACTATGTTCATTTAAAAAAATTCAGAAGGTACTCTTCTGATTCTTCCTATTTTCAATAGCAATTGATTCGTTAATGATTGCTTCAGGAGATTTTGAACTAGAAATGTTTATGTTTTCTAGAGGTATGCAATTTCCCGCCCCATGTTCTCTGATTTCTGCATGTACTAAAATCTTTTTATATGCTGAAATGAACTGTCTGCATGTAGGGTTGTTGTTATATCCCCCTTGCGAACGAATCGACCCAAAAAACAATTCAACGTGATCCTGCGAACATGTATACATAGGTATAAATTTTAGCATATCTGTGCTGATAAAAGTATCATACATTCCGAGTAATGATCAAAGACCCACCAAAAACCCTAAGAATCCTGTTTTTCTATTTAAACTTAATACATAAGTGCCATCACTCATCTTTAAGCGTGTGATGTAGTTGTAAAATTTATGGTAAAACTCTTTAATTATTTCTATATTTTTACTGCCTGCAGCTTTTTTGAGTTTAAACTCACTTAACCTCCGTGAATTTAAAATATCAAATGCATCATTTATTAACCCTATAAACTCTACGGTGGGGCTACAATCTTCAAAATCTT